>MU795439.1:0-22461 GCA_027886305.1 Lentinula aff. lateritia | reverse complement strand
TTTTGTTGAACTATTGACACGACTAGACAACATCCGAGAGTTAGTGATGATGGTAACCGGTCATCCTGACGCTATTTCCGAGGCTGTGGATTACGTGCTGACCAAAGTAGGAGTACCAAGAAGATCACAGATGAGGGTGACTGTTTACGACTCGACTGAGAGGAAGGCAATAGCGAAGTGGGATGGAGTGATTTTAAAAGATAACGTGCGTTTGAAAGGATTTGTGCAATGCGGGGAATATTTAACGTTGAGGAGATTGGTCAGGTAGCATCCGTACTAAAGAATAGGGTTAATTGATTGTGAACGAAGTAACGTTGTGCGACCGACAATGTTCGTTGTAATAATTGGTGTGATAAAACAAAGTGTGAAGATAAGATAATGTAACGTGGGTCAAAATGATAATCTGAACAAGCGTGGTAAAATCTTCACGCGCGCTAATCGGGCGGACTGGAGAAGGACCTAAGCAAGCAAGGTCACAAATGGCATTGGCATTGACATCCAAGTCCCGATATGGTTAGAAGAAGATATCTATGTATACTTCTGACTCACAAGTAGAAATGTAATTACTCCAAATATCCAAATTTATCCCATATGTATAACCTCAATACTTTCAACTCCAGATAGAACATGATTTCTCTTGAGGTATGTCAGATTTTTCTGCTGTTTCAAACCAGGTACAACTGACCTTGATACCTATGATTCGTTCATCATCCATCAATACTCCATGAAACTCGTACGTTTGCGCCGACTTAACGGCAACATAGGGTAAATATCCCCCGACATCCTCAGCGAATACCTTCATCTTCTCGTATGTATCCTTTGTCTCGTCAATCCATGTCCTTTTCCACAACGAACTCACATCGGTTGTTATCATTTCGTTTGGAAAGACACCATGATACGGAGGAACCTGATTCTTCATGTTAGCAATAACTTTTCTGACATGATTTTGATTGAAATCCAGGACTACTACGGGCTGGGGCAGGGCAGGCGCGTGCGTAGATACATATGCGTACCGTTGCCCAGACGTGGTGGTAATCCATTCTGTGGGTATAGACCGGGCACGAAGCCATCGTGTTTTGGGAGGGCCCCAACCCGACCATGGGATGGGTGTCGTTCGAAACTCAGGATCAAGTTTAGCTTTGGCGAGAATTTCCAGGAAGGTTCGCCGATGGGCGAAGAATACGAATGGGATAGGTATACGGGGATCAAGCGGGGATATAGTTAAGTGGAAAACCATTATCGACTCGATGGGCGAGGAGTGAAAAGGGCGAGATGTGTCGCAACTGGACAGAATAGGGTTCGGAGCACCTCTGCAGGCGAACTCGGATACCATGAAACCAGGATGTATTGCAGGAAGGCCCAAAGATAGCTCAGGCTGTTTACATATGATAGGTGACACCGACTCGCCAGAATCGGGAGGGATTCGCCATATTTCGAGGCATCGTTCTTGTGCGTTGGTAACGAGTAGTATCTCGGGAGTCAGGAATATGGCGCTTTGATATCGACGAGATTCAATGTACAGCTCCTAAACGTGAGTAAGGCTCATAAAAAATTAAAAGCAAGAACGGGCCAGTACGTACGGCTCTGACTATCCCGCGTTTCCAATCTAAGATTAATACCTTGTCACGATTGTGATGACCAAAGCTGACGTCCCGAATAACCAGCGCAGCTATATTTCCAACGATCTCTATTCCAACACCTAGGTTGTCCATGAGAATGTGTTGAGTAAATCGCATAGGTGACCTAGAGAGCGGGTGGGGCAAGCCAGTAGAAAGCTGAAGGAAGCGTATTTGGAGAGTTGAATCAAGACCCTTTGAGCTTCTGTGAAGAATAAGGGTTGGAGAAAACGATGATGTACCAGACTGGATCTTTACTAACGTCGTCAACACACCAATCAAATCATGTTCCGTCACGGCCAAGCCAAAGTCTAGCAACTCGTCGGTGACTGGGATATGATCCCAGCATGGCGTGGGGTCACTGTGAGTGGAAGGAAGCCGGAGATGGTTGATGGAGTCCCTAGATATGCCCGAGAGAAGGTAAGTTCCACCAGAGAGCTCATAAATAACCACTGCGGTGTTCTTGACGGGTACCGTTTGTATGAAGTTGGGCTGAAATAAGGTCCATGCTGCTTCTCTGCGTTGCAATAGCTGAAGTCGGTCCGGAATGCTGAGTTCATGCTGTGGATTATCCTCTAATCCGAATATTTCCAATGCGATACAGTATTGGATAGAGGAGGAAGTCGTTATAATCTCGTAAAAGAGTCGGCAGGTCGCCTGGAAGGATAGGATGTCCTTAAAAGTACAAAAGAGGAAAATATAAGCCACAAGCTCGTTTGGAAGATGATACAAAGTGCCCATTCCACAAACAGGATAGGTTGAAGGATATTATTTTGAAGTTCATGATCGGACCGCAGTATTATAATTTCACACAGATCAAAGCTGGATTACCCTAACGGGGCTCGCCTGCTCGGGCTGTTCAATGCGTCTTCGTCTACAAACCTGCAACACCGACGGTTCAAAGCTTCCCCAGCTCAAAGTCTGGTTCGCATTCTCAGCTGCCGATGAAGAAATTCCACGAAAGTCCATCACTGATCTTAAAAAATCAATATGCACTGTCATAAAATCTTTTTCTAATGCTGACATTATCTTTCGTGATATTGCTCTGGGGTTAGATGGCTTCGAGTTGTTGGATGAGCTCCCTGCGGAAGATGTTCTCAGAGATGGAGACTTGCTTACTATCAAAAGGAGGGAGGCATACACTGTACTGGGAAAAAAACGCAAAGCAGAAGATGATGGATCGAGTGAGTTTATTTATATTCCATGCAAACTGTGTGTTGAGCCTAAACATTCTTATGCAGCAACTGCAGGGAAGCGGCACCGACCTCTGCAGTCGAAGACTCGACCTCGAGATGTTTCATCAGTTTCATCTTCATCTTCATCTTCCTCTTCGGAATCAGACTCTTCTAGCTCATCATCAGACTCTACTACTGACTCAGACTCTAGTACCAGTTCTTCTTCCTCGTCTGATTCAGACTCTTCGACCGACCTTTCGAAAATATTCTCTAAACCAAACCCACCAAAATCAGCAAATATCGAGTCAGTTCACACTTTTTTCTCGGAAATTGTACTTACCCGTGTACAGACCTGCTCCTCCCATTCAACAGAGTCATGTACCTCCTGGCTTAGGCTCAATCAAAACGCGCAAGCGCAACATTAGACGGAGATCAAAGAAAAAGCACGATGCCTTGAGCGGGCAAGGAGCTGCTACGCTCGTACCGTCGCCTCCGAAACGAATATCGGGTGTCAATGTCGCTCCGCTTGGTTCCAAGGCAAATAACTTAGTGTCTGCTAGAGCGACAACGGTGCAGCGGAGTACAGACATCGTTCCAATCAATGACCCTCTCAATCTTACGATGTTCTCACTTGGAAACAAAAACAAGAAAAAAGGATACAAATACGCCCTCGCTCCGCCAACAAGTCAGAAGAAGGTTTTTAGTGTCCCCGATTCTTCTGATGCTCTCCAGGAAGTAGAAGCAGAAGCGGATGTTCTGAATGAGCCACTTCCTTCTCCTAGTATCTTGACTTCCGCCCCAGAAAATCCATTAGCTCGTCAGGCGCGTGTCATTCCTCCTTCGGAACTTCAGTCTCTTGGCAAGCTACCGAAGAACATGTTTGTTACGAGTGTGGATGTAGAGGAAGACTTGTGGTATAAATCTTCCTCCAAAAAGAAGAAGAAACAGCAGCGGCTCGAGCATTGGGAAGAAGACTATACAAATACGGTCAGAGAAAAACCGCATGATGATCAAATGCGATCCATTTTGGATCACGGTCTCGCGGAAGAACACCTATTATCTCCCATTTCAGAAACCGTTCTTGCCGCGAACGATCTTGACGCGGAGGATTCCAAGTCCATGCTGATCTGGTCTGTAGTTGAACAAAACTTTGAGACATTCCCCCAAGTCTCCCTGGATTCTCTTCAGAACGGCAAACTGGTAGCTTGGAAGGCACTCGCTCTCAACCTAGAAACATATTCACCCGAAGTTTTACTTCACATCGCCACTGTGACAGCTGTCTCCAACGACTCTTCAGGTGGAAACTCTTCGTTTTCAATTCGCCCTCTGATTCGTCCGGGCTGGGAGGAACTGGATGTTGAAAATATCCAAGGGGATTATACATGGGAAAATGTGGAGCAGATGGGATGGAGGGCTGTAAATGAGATTCAACGATTGTGATGCCTACGAGTTTGGAAGACTTGCTCGAGATCTCTGAACGAGGCCAACTCACAATTGATTGTTGATTGGCTGGGACGCCATCATTCACTCGTTGCTGCGTTTGTGGATTGTTGGGGCTCACCTTGTCACTTGTAACTATCAATATACATGTGATATACAGTTTGCGAAATCTGAATCTGATCCAATATCGGTGGTTGCTCTTCTCAACTTGCCGTTTCCTTCTTCCTTTCTCCCTTCTACTTTCCTTACTTTCGTTCTCTGTCTTTCTTTGTTCACGTTGGCGTGAAAAACTCTTTTGCCTTTCTTTCCTTTAAGCGTGCTGCCAGTCCAGCTTCAGCTCAGCTGGTCTCTTTTCTTATCTTTACATCGAGTTTGGGAACTTGGCGTTACCGACTCCGATATTTTTTTAGTTGGAACAACTTGAAGTTGTTTGAGAGATACATAAAATATTTAGGGGGAACACAGAAATGAGTGCGTGCTATTTTCCAATGTCTCTGGATAAGGAATCTGAGTACAAACTCCTCAGCTACTTCAGTTATTACTGCAATCGCCAGTGCCACGGCTACAGGCGCGGGGTCGTTGCAAGCTGGAATTTCACAAGCTGCCGCAACTCAAGAAACGACGGTAGCGAGTACTAGCGCGGATGCCAAAACTTTGTCCACAACAAGCTCAGCCAGTAGTGTATCTGAAACAAGCTCCAGTAGCGTGTCTCAAACGACCATTACAACCTCCACCCAGGCAACTGGTACAACGTCGAGCTCCAGTACATCGTCTACGTCCGCAAAGGTTTCATCTGTGTCGACGACCAGTACTAGCGCTTCTTCAGGAACGTCCACCAGTACTAGCTCGATTTCAGTATCGCAGAGTAAAGCCAGCTCCACGGCTTCTGCATCTTTATCTTCTTTTGCATCACCTATCACTCAATCAGTCCAAGCTACTCAAACACCCAGTTCAACAGCCACCGGTTCCGCTGCAGTTGAAATTGTTAGCACGGGTACCGTTGACGGGCATCTTACAACTCTTACAACCCAAGTCTTTGCCGCCACGTCCTCTTCGGGCCTGCCAACACCAACTCAATTGGACTCAACTGAAACGTGAGTTCCACTTTCCTTCTCTCTCTCTCTCTCTCTCTCTCTCTCTCTCTCTCTCAGGCTCTTCGTAACTGGAAAATCGCATTTGTTTACTATGCGGTGGTCACACCTTCTCATCGATGACTACATTGCATTAGTTATGTCCCACTGATAGAATAAATGCACATAGACGGATCGCTATATGCTGACATCGGCCAGTGGGATTTTGAGCTGTCTATCAGCTTTGCCCCTTCAGCGCTTCAGATGTCCCAACTTATCGCTAACGTATCGGCTGCATATAGATTCTTCGATAATAAAGCAGCTGTAGGTGGGGTCTTCGGCGCTGCTGGGCTTATATTCCTCATTGTTCTCCTTGCCATCGCGCTAAAAATCGTCCGGTACCGTTCGAGGCGCAAGTTTGAGAAGGATCTCGATGAGCAGGTTCAACAAGAGGTGAGATCTGGGACACCGTTGTTTGGTCTCGGGAAGGAGGATGACGGATTGAGTATCATGGGCGGGAGAGCTGGTGTGATTAGTGATCCGGAGAAGGCAGCGTACGCAGACTCTGGATACGGACATCCCAATACGGCTGCGTCATACCCTACATATGGTGGTTCGGCCCCGCCACAGGCCGCTCAACCAGCCTATTATTCACCCAACGTCTACTCCAGTCGTCGAAATCCCTCTCGTGGTCAATCGCAGGATTTCAATTATCGCGACGGCGGACTCTCCCGTGTAGATTCTCGTGGATCGGCCAGGTCGTATGGTACACTGAACCAACCTCCTATGAACCCATTTGGTTCCTCCCAGTCAATATCCGCAGGAGCTAACGCGCCGGCCTTTGCTCCCGCTACTTTCGCTGCGCACTATGGTGAATATCGTCATGCTTCCCCCGCACCTTCATCCCAATCCTGGCAGAGTCACAATCAGGCTTTCGGTGCCAGACCCGGGACTCCCTCGGCGTTGACACCTGGAGGCAGAAGTAATTCGATTCCTGCTCTCCCAAGAAATGTGTATACCCCTCAACATGGACAATCGGATTCACCTACTGTTCTTGCACGCTACAACCCTTCGCATTCTTCTCGAACTTCCGGGGATGGGTATGGCGCTGATGCGTATATTACTGGTCGGATAACGCAGATTCAAACCCAAAACGTAGGTAGCCTTGGTGTTGGTCCTGCTTACGGGAAGGAACCTCCTAGTCCTAATGTTCCATTGCCTAACCCCTTTGACCAGAGGGATCGTTGAGGTCAATGACTGGTGGTGTCTTAGAGTTTTGCTTTATTTCGCGTGCCGGGCTTTGCTCTTTCTGGTTTTGCTACTTCATTCACTTAATTGTATATTGAAAATGCGGTGTGTCATATACATAGGGCTTTCGAAGGTTCGCCATAGGATATATACTCGTCAAGAAACATATAAAATGTGCACAATATAGCCTTTACAAATTGAGAGAAAGAAGTCCAGCAGTTCACACTGATAGCAAGAGTTCAAGTAGTGGAACGATATCGACGAAATTTCACCTATTGTTGACAGCGAAAGCAATCGAAAATGCACTAAAAATCTGAGGCAATAAATGCTGTTGAAAAGAATGAGGATTGAAACAGATGTAGGATACAGTTTTGGGATCGGATGAATCGTACGTGGTAATTGAGCGTGGGCAACAGAACCAAGAAAAAAAAAGAAACTGCCGTGGAATGCGTAGAACATCGTGGACAGAGCAGCGAGCAGGCCGCCTTCTATTACATGCAATTCATAACTATAATTTGCCTCCTTTAGAGCGCGATCGTTAGGGGAAAAAAAACTAGAACGGTATATTATGTTGCATGCGAGTACGTCAGGAAAGGAAGACAGGCAGACTGAGTAGTAAAGAGAAGGAAGAAAATGAAGAGTTTATTGCGTCGCTTGCTTGACCATCTGTACATGTCGCGAAAAACGATTGTTTAGCGGCAATCATACTTAGTAAATACCAGAAACTCACATCTCGAGCCCAACGCATGGTCTTCTTTACGTCTTGGTTCATGCGGTGTCTGGCTTTGAGTTCGGAGGCGATCCACGGCTGCAACAGCAATTGCTTCAATTGACCTCCGGGGAACGAATCGGCCAGGTCTCCGAGTAATCCATAGCACAGTTTTACCAGTGACTCAGTCTTCTCATCGTCAGTGAGACAACGTTGAATCAATTCTAATACGCTGGGGGCATGCTGTAGAAGTAGATTGACTGATGTTAATGGGTTAGAAAATCGTTCAAGGACGCATCTAGAGGAAATATTACCTTTGTTTGTGTTCTTCAACCCAGTGACAATGCCGGTGTATGCCTCGAGAATACCTTCGCGCAATTGAGAAACATAGTCCATAAGGTCGTAGTCCAGCTGCAGCAAAGCACATCAGTGATAATTCTGCAAGCATTGATGTAAAATCATACGGGGTTCGGTTGAACGGCGCCAGCTTGTCGCAAAACGTTCATCGTTGTCTCAAGGTAGGGCTCAAACGAAGGACCGATGGCGAGAGCAATGTCCCCGAAGCACGACAAAATAACGATCTTGACATTCCGGTTAAGAACATCACTTTGGAGGTTTTCCAGAAGCACAGTCATAAATGGTCCGGCATATTGTGCGCTTTGGTCACCCAAAGCACGAGAAATATCACCAATAATTCCAACAGCTACTGTGCACAGCTGAGTATCTTCATGGGCTTTCAAGGCAGGATACAGGAACGGCAGGAACGCAGTGATGTATGGGGAGAACTGGGTTTCCAACGCTGAGATATTTGTAGATAATGAGCATGTGATAGTCACTGAAGTAAAAGTCACATACCTGACGCCAAGGATCCCACAACTAGGAAAGCATCTTCGAGGACGGTCGATGTTTTGCCTGCAGACTGAATCAATTGTAGAACGGCCGTCATGATTCGGTCTGCTAATGGTTGTATGCCATTTCCAAGTTTCCGAATGACACACTATCAGAAGCGATCAACGGGTAGATATGATGTTTATGAAGGTGGAACCCACAATGATAACGGAGCAGAAGTTGCTTTGAAGCTCATTCCAGTTGTTGCGGTCATCCACACCGAGTATCTGATTCTATATGAACCCTTAGTACAAAGATGATCGAAAGAAAGCATCTACAGTTTTCACCTGCACGCTAAGTAAATGCTCCATTCTCTGAAGGATAGTCACCGTTGTGGTTTCCACTACACCAAGAACATCATTTGCAGCATGCGTAAGGAACGAAGTGATAGCCTCGTATGCCGCTGTTCGATAGTTGGACTCGTTGCTAGAGCTAGACAGAGTTTTAGAATGCATAATCATAATATGTGCAAATCGATGTAAAGATACCTTTCAGTAACGTGGAGAAGAGCTTGAACTATTCCTTCGTAGTACGGAGAAAGTGGTCCGGTGGCCGGGGTATCAGGTTCATCCTCGCCACCATAGAACATACCAAGTTGATCGGACAAATTCATCAAGGCCCAGCAGCAATTCACAACGATTCTGGGATTGTCTTGGAGACCGCCTACCAACGCAGAAATTAGTGGGTGCAAATGGACGTCTGGTTTGATGACGGTGATCAAGATATCACAGATGCGACCTAAAGTCCACGCCGTGGTGTCTTTGACGTGTACATTGGTATCAGCCATCATATTAATCAGAAGTGGAAGCGCTTGCTCGGCCAGAGGCGTCAGGACACTGGGGTCAGGGCCTTCAAGAATTGAGCCGAAGGTCATAACTGCCGCTTCACGATGGTGCCAGTCCTCAGCCTTGATGTGAGCTTCAATGAATGGGATAACAGCTGGTACAATTGCGTCGGCAACAGCACCCGCGAGAAGAGTGAGGCAAGTTCCCGCAGCCATAGAGACATTCCATTCGTCTTCATCGGCGTCTTCTTCTTGCTTGGTGAGCAACATAAGCAAGACAGGAACAATTTCGGGAAGCGCAATCTTGGAAAAGTATTTGGATTCACGTTCAGGTAGTTCGCCATACTCCTGGGCCTGACACAAGCTATAAATGAAAGGTGATGACCATGTCAAAAAAGCTGCATACCTCCTGAGCTTCAAGCGCAAGTTCGACTTCTTCCTCGCAGACAGTCGACCAAAATTCAACAGCTTGTAGTGCAACGCGCTCATCAGAGTGCTTCATCCCAACCACGGTCAACTAATAAAAAAGGATGAGTATCGAAGCGACAAGCGAGTTGCACCGGAAAATAACTTACGCCGAACAGGGCTTGCTCCATGTATAGTGCCATCTTATCATAATACAGGTCCATGATCCTTACCAGGCATTCAAAGGCACCAATTTGGACATTCACCGACTGATTCTGGGTGGCCTCACAGACGACTTGCATAATGTAATTTCTTTCTCCCTAGTAGTTTTTTGTTTTTTGAGATGTAGATTGTAGATTGTAGGATGAAGTTAACACACACCTCTCTATCAAAATTATCGCGAATGAATTCGAGTGAGTTGAAGAGAGCGTGAATCGCAGCAAGTTGAACATCAGACGACGTTTCCTCCTTTCGCGCACCATGTATGACGGCGGTGAGGATCTCATTCGAGCGTAGGGCCAGGATATCTGGTTTCTGAAAATATGTACTGAGTACACGGATGCAGTCGATTCATGGAAAAAAGACGAACTATCGATTCGCAGATAAATCCAATTGCTTGGAGGGTAGCGATCTTGAGATTCGCACTGGGCTGGTTGTTGACAAAACCCAATAGAACTTCGATCAATTCATTCCACTGGCCCTGAGGAAGTTCCACAGCAGCGATAGCTGCAACCACCTGAGCAGCAAACGTTCCAGCTTTCGAGCTGCTCGAGCCGAGAGTCATCAAAGACTCTTGCTTGATCTTTGCCTTTGCATCAGAACTCAGATTCAACCATCTATTGGAATATTCCGTTTGCCGTGCACTTTCCTAGGTAGTCCAAAACATTTAGTGAGTGATAATAGAAGAAACAGGAGATAATGACGCACTCGAGCACTTAATGCGTTCTTCAGCGCAAGACCAGCAGCATTTCGGACGTGTAATTGAGAATTCTCGTCAGCCAAAACAGACGATAACATGAGCATGTACTCGGGCTAAAGTAGAAAAGAATGTTCATGGGTACGATACGAAGATGAATGGGGCAGAAGAAAAGATAACGCACGTAATTCTCTCTCGAAGCATTTTCAAGTTTTTCAGTGGCATTCTGACGCGTAGTTGCATCTAATGGAGTACAGTATCGAAGGAAGTAGACCAGGCTTAGTGTAAAGTATGATAGAATAGGATAGTGGCGTACCAGGAGACAACGTATTGGCAAGTAGTTCAGTCGCATTCATCGTTGGGTAAGATACGGTAAAAGGTTCTGTCGACGAGTTTTGAGGCGAAAGAGTAATCAGATATCTATGTGAGAGTTTGTAGGGAACGCTGAACGACGTTAAGAAAAGGGAGCGGGTCGAAGGATGGATGAGAGTAACTGTAAAAAACAGGCGCTTTGACAACCCTTGACTAGTGACTGCCCATTGTCAATGTGTGTGACTTGTTCTATCTTGCTCACTGCCACAGCACACAAAGTACAAGCCATTATCCTCACTTCTACAGGGCCTTTTGTTCGAGGGTCTCTTTCATACGCGTAAAAATGGCAGATCGAGTCTGTATCTTTGTTTCAAGATTTCATCTAGCAATATCGACTCAATCTCTAGGGACGTGGTGCAGCTCGTGGAAGCCGCGGCGGGCCCGGTAGTAGCTCAAGAGGTCGTGGCCATGGCCCTTCATCGTCTCAAGCATCAGGAGACAAACCACGGCGGGAGGCCATCCTTGATCTTTCCAAGTACGTGAATGAACGTATCAGGGTAAAATTCACTGGTGGACGGGAAGGTAAATATCGCTCAGTCGTTTTTTTTTACAATGATTGATCAGGTTCTGGATGTATCAGTCACCGGTGTGCTCAAGGGCTATGACCAATTGCTGAATCTCGTGTTAGACGATGTCGAGGAGGACGTGGAACGTGAGGATTATTTCATTCTCGATCTACAAACTGAAACTTTGAATTCTTTCTAGTGCCTCAGCCCCGAAAACGCTCATTGGGACTTGCCGTTCTTCGTGGACCCACAATAATTCTCCTAAGTCCCGTGGATGGTTCAGAAGAGATTGCTAATCCATTTTTGACACAAGAATAACGGGCAATTAGAACTAATTTCATGGAAAGGTTGTTGCAGTTACTGAGATGTGCATTAATATATTCAGTAAATGGACATCTGTTCCTTCAATGTTATGAATTTGGTTACCTCATCGCGATCAATTGAGCAAAGTTCGCAAAAAAACAAGTACATTGAAGACCGCCATCTGTCTGCACTGAATATGGATAGTATGCCACTACAGTATCAATCGGATAAGTGATCCGGTGGGGCAACGGGGATATGCCAGAGGTACGAGGTGTGCCATAGGAATTTTCAGGAAAACGAAGGAAAGCAGAAGCCGGTGAATTCAGTAAGATTTAGAGTAGGAATGAACAATGAACACTGGCAGGATTCTAAAGTGTAGCAGTAAGTAGGTGATTGCAATTTTGAGGGTGGGCAGGCACGATAAAGGAAGTAGATGGGTATTGAGATAAAGACGAAAACAGCAAAACACAGAATGACACACGAATGGATAGAATGGAGATAGTTCATACAAAATGCCTTTGTGATGATACATTGACCCCCACGACGCTGTTTCTTCAGTATGAACCCCATCCCAGAAAATACTGACAATATGTCGGATGCCTGCCGATGTGTGCCACAAGACTTTAAATTACTGGACCGAACGGCTGCTATCGGGGTTGATTTACATTGTCCCTAACCTCGACAAGAGCATCAAGGTTGTTTGATGTATGAAAGTCCTCCGAGCGAGTGGTATTTTCCTGCTTGGCCATTCTTGTCTCAGAAAGCGTGGATGGGGGAAGAGATGAACGAGGGGGAGATATTGACCTGGGGGATGGAGATCTGGATATGGAAGCCGTTGAGTGATCCGTGGACGATGAGGCCCGCGAACTACTTCGATAAGCTGCGGTCGAAGCGTGAGTCGGGTGTGTACCAGTCGGAGGCAAGTTACTGAGAGGTGGAGGATCGTAGGGTGATAGAGAATGAGAGCGTGCCGAGGGCGCTGAGTGAAACTGTGTTGATGTTACAGAAGGACTAGAGAGTACAATTTGGTTAGAGGAAGATATTCGAGACACAGTAGGTGGAGGCGTAGACGCAGTAATAGTTGAAGCAGAATGTGAATGATTATGTGCCGAAACCGAAGTAGGTGTAGGTGTCATTTGCCCCGTCGTACAGGAGGGCAATCCTATATAGGAGACTTCTACCGCACTATCGCGGATATTATTTGAAGATAATGTAGGAATGCTGGCGGGGAATATGTCGTGGGGGGTGGTATAATAGCGTTGTTGTTGAGAGAGATATGAGTATGGGGACAAAGGTGAGTGTGATCCAATAGGACTTGGGTATGAAAACGTCGAATGCGGGGACCTTGTTTGGTAAAACACAGTACCAGGTGCTTCCTGAGACCCTGTGGTAAAGTCAGGGGAAGGAGGAAGAGGTATAGACACGGCTAGAGGGGAATGGATTTTTAACACAGGTCGTCCAGGACCCGACGAGTATTTCTTCGTAGATTCGGATTTTGGAGGTTCATTCGGACGCGAGGAAGGAATATCAACAGGTCTGTCGAACCGATTGGACCTACTTCTCGCAGCATTAGAAGACCGAGAAGGTGGGTCATTTGTGAGATCAATTTGTGCGTGAGCTAATCGCACATTGGTACTTGCTTGCGTAAGCCATCCCGAGGACGGTCGACGAAAGGAAGGACCAGCAGAAATTGTCGAAGTACCCTCAGTGAAGGAACGTATTGACGTCACATCGTCAGATTCCGCTGCATCCGAGCGGCGGTCTTCATCATCCAGAATCTCGCTACTACTCGAAGACGAGTTATACGCCTCCTCTTTCTCTCGAGCTTCAGTAGCTGCTGTCGCTAACTCCAACCCCATCCCCAGTTGACTCTCATATAATGTATGGTCTGAGGAAGGTGCTTCTGGAGGTGGCGGACTAGTCCACTGACTTCGTTTTGGAGCCATATGTTGCGGCGGCGGGCGAATAGGTACTTGTTGACTCGGTAGTGAGGGTCCTGGTTCATGTAGCTTTATCGTAGGAGACGGTATGATCGGGGTACTATTCAACTGCATTGACCGACTTCCCACGGAGTAAGGTGTTTGTGGTGGAACCTGGCGAGAAGGAGCGTAAAAAAGTGGTGCAGTGACTAGATCTTCATCTTTCCGCTCATCGCAAAGGTCGGCCAAAGCGAGAATGGCTCGTTCCGGACGAGTGGCCAATACCCGCGACGCACGCATGAATTCTCCGCGGATCTATGAAATGATACCCCAGGTAAGCTCTGGACCAACTTTAGTATTTGCCATGGATCACTAACAGTGTAGAGACCGTCCTTCGTTACACATCTGGCGACATTGTAGTCCGTCTCGAAAGGGTCCTTTTCGAGGAAAATGAGCATCAAGTAGACAGACACAGGGACTAGATAGACAGCACCGACCTCGATACACAATCGGTTCCGTTCTCGAGCATCGTAACGGGATGCAGATACCTATATGCAGCCGACATCAAATTGAAACCGGTTGGGGTTTAATAGCACTCACCTCATTCTGCCAACCCTTACTCTCCTTCTTGAGCAGTCCTGCGCGTATGGAAGCAACGCCGCTGTTATATACAAAATCACGCGAAAAGTATCGGAAGAAATCGATCAATCTACACCCATATGGTATTGGATCAGCACTTCCGATGATAGAGAAGCATGATGGAGCGACACCCACAATTCTGCAACGGTCTCTGAGTTTTCGGAATGCCATCGTTGGCGAAGGAGGTCAACGTCATCAAAAAACCATGTATTGTGGCCTCCCATATGTGTTTCTTCTTTGGGAATAGGTCGCAAAGGTGGCATTTGTTGTAGATTAGGCAAAACCGGAGGATTTTTGACGTGGACCAAGAAGTATATCACAAGCAGCACGTAGCCATATGAAGACAATGTGCCCTTATATGGAGAGTTGATTTTCCTAGAAATGATTTAGAGATTGCAAAAAAAATAACAATCCCTATGAATCACCTCCGTTTACTCCATACCTTCACTATTGATCGCGATAAGGAGCTTGGATTTACAACCAATACACAAATACTCACAGAATAAGACCATAGTCCGTACTCTTGTGGGATCAATCATAGCATAACACATGAGAAGACGAGTGTTCTCTAAAGCAAGTCTATTCTCGAACCCGATATCACAGGCTATGCCAAGTGGGAGTCCTGGTGAAGGGTCCAAAGACAATTTAACGATAGGTATTCGTGCATGCGGTAGCGGTTTGACGTGGAATTTCGTTTCTGATAGCAAGGAACGTGAGTAGGCCATCAGGGAAGGAGCGCAGTGAGGGCACCTCGCTCAAGTAGATCTCCTAACATCGTTACAAGGTCCGAGGCAGCTAACCGCTCCTCGGAGTCGATGAGGCAACATAGGTCCATATCTCCATGAGCGTCAGTTCTTTAATGCGTAGGCCATAAGAAGTAAACGACCTTGTGTAGACACACCTGAATTTCTCAAACTGAAACCATTCGCAGTACTCCCAAAGGATAACAACCGGCTGTCCGGTTCAATCGTTCTAATGAGCCGTTCGAGCAACTTTCTGACATCTTCTTTTACTGCCAGCTCTTCTTGGGTAGGCAATAATTGGATTACGAAGTCGAACAGACATTGAGAGAGCTCAGCAACAAAGTGTTGTTTGGTAAACTGCCTGAGCCGCTGGCTTGTTGGTGATGAAGAAGCGGAGCTCACGTCGCGATAGTGTTGATGAGCGGTCTGAGGGCTCATTGTCTGAGGATAAGCCATCTGAACTTAGGATCTCCGGCCAGCTGGACTTGCGATGGTAAGATGAGAGTTGATGGGAGTGACCGAAAGGAAGCTTCCAAAGCGGGCCGCGGCTTAAAAGAACAAGAGGCCATTTACCAACGTCGTTGTCTACATATGTACATTGTGCATGTGTTCATTCTCGCCAGTACTGCCAACAGCCGTTTGCATAAGGCGCAAGGGTACATATTTACACAAAATATTCCAGCCCCGGATACAAACTTTTTTTCCATCTCATGGGGTGAATCATAATGCACACTTGAACTGCCACTGATACTGTTAGGCATACTGTAGTGATAGCCCACTCTTACATACATCCACCAAGTCTCCTCACTCCTAGGTATCACTGTAGTGAGTATAATTAGTATATAAAGTAGTTACAAACATCATATCTTAGTTATTTAGCTTTTACTGTACTGGTTTCATTTTTCACTTTTTCATTTTTAAGTAGTTTTAGGTGTGCACAATTGTGGACACCTATTATCATGCCTCATACATTTTCAGTACATACAAGACCAAACAAACCTACTTTCCTACTACAGTTGAAAGATACAAATCAATACTCACTCTTCAGTGATTCTTGTTGAGCAGGACAGGGGTTACACAGTGGTGACACTCTGTGGTACCAACCTGGATAGTGTTCTACTTATAGTCTCAGAGAGGCAATAAAGGTAAGAGAAGCGAGTTGGATTCCAGTACAGGATACAGCTGTTTATATACATAAATGTATGACAGTATTACATAAGGAAGTACTGAGGAATCCGCATATAGTAAATGACTACATATGACTACATATGACATAGTATAACACATGATCATATTAGTGGCGTGTGAACTGCATAGCCGCGTTCAACACACCCCCTTGCTGAGCAGCACAGTAAAGTACTTTGCTCGAAGCAATAGCGGTAGGCGTCAGGCAGGGCAGACAGCCTAAGGATTGGTGGACGAGTAAAACTCAAGTCCAAGCATTGAGCGGAATAGCTCAAATTTGATACGCCCAAGATTCTTTGTGAGAAGATCTGCGGGGTTGTTACTGCCATCTACGAAGAATACTTGCACAAGGCCACGTTCGACAACTTCACGGATATAATGATACCGGATGTCAATGTGTTTCGAGTGCTTGCTAGTGACAGGATTTGATGCCATGAAAATGGATCCTTGATTGTCTCCAGCAATAGGAATAGCGTCAAGTTTATAGCCTAATTCCTCAAGTAGATTGCGGACCCAAACCACTTGGCGGCTGCAATCAGACAATGCCATATACTCAGCCTCTGTAGACGAGTGGGCAATTGTCTTCTGCGCATGGCTGGTCCAAGAGAAGATGCCATTGGCAAGCTTCATAAAAAATCCAGTCTGAGACCGGCGTGTATAAGGATCGGAAGCCCAATCCGAATCAGTCCAAGCACTGAGACCAATACCCGATTCACCATCATAGCAAAGTGCATATGATCTAGTACCTAGGAGGTAGCGGCAAATATAGAGTGCCTTGTTAAGGTGCTCTTGAGATGGGTTAGCTGCATGTTGTGCAAGCTTGGTAACAGCGAAGGAGATGTCGGGACGTGTGCCCAACATAAGGTAGAGAAGGGAACCAATAACCATCTGGAACTTGCTACGAAGAGCGGAATTCGCTTGGCCTTTGGTGGGTTCGGGTTGGAACCCTGCAGGAAGTGGTGTATCAGCCATTTTAGCATTTTCCATACCGCAACGCTTAAGGACTTTGTCAAGGTAGGCGCATTGATCAATATAGATCTTTTTGCCACGACGAGTAATCCGCATGCGAAGGAATTCTTTGGCTTCACCAAGATCTCTGCATTCCCAGTGTGACATGAATTTCTCTTTCAGAGAAGCTACGAGTTTCTTGTCAGGTCCAGCGAAGAGTGCGTCATCAACGTAGATGATGGCGATGACTAGAGAGCCATCTTTTCCTCGACGGATAAAGATTCCTGCATCAGAGCTCAAGCGTTTGAAGCCGAGTGTTTTCATGTATGAGTCCAGTGTTCGCCACCAGACAAGACCTGCTTGTTTCAGTCCATACAGAGCTTTGCGCAGTAAGAGGACTTTATCCTCTTTGCCTTTGATTCGAAAACCTTCAGGCTGTTCCATGTAGATAGTCTCATGTAAGACGCCATATAGGTATCTTTGAACTTTAGTGATGCACTTGATATTTTCAGTAGGATGTCATAGTGAGTATGTACAATGTGTCTGTGTAGCTATATAAGACTTTTAGCTGAGTGTTCTGCACGTTGGGAGAAGGCCGAAGGCCTTTGGGTCCCAGCAAACAATGAAATCCTAAGGAGGTATACACGGTCAGCTGCGATTCCCAGCAGGTAGGAGTGCACGACGCATCTAGCGACCGTGGATACCCCAGTGGGAGGAGAGCACTCACATCTTACGGGGGGTAGCGTGTAGCGAATGAAATCTTGGTGGAGTTGTGGTTGCATGTATGGTGCCATGATTTCGGCGTGCTTTCGTAGGTACAATATGAATGCATCGCTCTTCCATCTTCCTATCACGCGGACCGCATCGAACGGGACACCTCGGAGGAGATATTCGAGGGTGGCGCCTATGTGGATGCCGTGGCCTTGAAGTACTGGTAGACCTTGGTTTTTGGCTGCCTTGTTGATGCGTTGTATGAAGGCAGACTTCGTGAGTGGCCTGCGGGTGGCTCTGTATTGGTATGAGAAGAGGTG
This sequence comes from Lentinula aff. lateritia, assembly GCA_027886305.1. Lineage (NCBI taxonomy): Eukaryota > Fungi > Basidiomycota > Agaricomycetes > Agaricales > Omphalotaceae > Lentinula > Lentinula aff. lateritia. Next base: position 4,564 of record MU795439.1, on the reverse strand, counting down.
GTTCGAGTGTTCCGGTTCGTTTATCTCGCGGTGTTTTCGGAGCCGTGCATCTGGGTCTGTGGAGCCCAGTTGTTTGGAAAAGTAAAGATCCTCGCCCTCAAGTTGACTGCTTTTGGTGCGTGGGATGTGGATGACTGTGGTTTCGAAGCCGTTTTGGTCAGTGGCTTTGCGAATGTGCGCAGGAGTGACGTGATTGTCTGGGGAGAAATCGCTTAGGTTGGGAACTGTGAGTTCTCCCACTCTTGCTGCGCAGTAGAATGCTGTTGTGAGGCAGGCGCTGCATGCAACGTCGAGAGGGTTCGAGGGGTTGAGGTCTTGCAATAGCTTTGAGATGTGTTCAGGAGTGAATGGTACCCTCTTTTTCCTGCGAGCTCGGTCTGGTTGGAGGCGTTCTGCGCTGTGGATGATGGTGTCAAGGGAAGCCTTGTTAATGTTCCATTCAACACTGTGGATGATATGCCATGCTCGGAGCCCATGCACGTAGCTTTTCACTGAGGCACCTGCAAAGTTTCCGGCCATGGTTGCTATCCATATGTTGAGCAGGTCACTGCTGCAGGGTGCTCGTTGTTCCTCCGGGATGTTGTGTGAGTCGCCCGGCTGCATATGTTTCGAGGGTACTTTCTGCGTAACCATTGGTTAGTACTTGTTCGACTCGGCTGACAAATTCATTGGAGAGTAGTAGTGGGCGTCCTGCCGCATCTTCAAAAACGCGCTTACTGGCTGGTTTCCATGCGACTAGGCGGTTTCGGGCAGGTACGTGTGGGTGCAATTCAGATATTAACGGTGTTAGATTAGCAGGGTATGGTCGAACGGTACGAGTAGCTACATTATTCACAGGGGGGCTGGTAGCATTGGGGTATTCAGATGTAGCAGGACGACTACCAGGTGCTCTCAAAGGCAGATAGTAACCTTCCTTCTTCTTCTGATTGCCACTGTCCATAGGAGGTTCATATAAGCGGTTGGGTTGGTTTAGTTTCATAAGCAAAGACTGGAGAAGCGACGAGTTCACGATGTTCTGCTGCAGAGTAAGGGGTGCCGTAGTCGACGATGAGGTGTGCGAGGTGGTGTGGGATGGAGATTCTGTGGGATGGAGATTCTGGGGAGAAGGAGTTTCGGGTCACTGTGGGTGCCACGAGAGAAGGAGTCAGCGGGGTTGTGGGCACTGGGGATGTACCGGGTGTGGATCTTGAAATTGAGTGCTGTAGTGATTTCGTGAACGTGTTTGAATATATCATTCATATGTCTGTTTCTACTTCTCCCATTCCACCAGCCTTCGACGACACCCTCGTTATCTCCCCAGAGCTTGTAATGTTCTCCGCTTGTGGTTTCTCGGGCAATGATGAGGACGAGGAGGTAGAAACCAACTGCCTTGGCCCACCCAATGTCTCGTTCTCCATTTTCTCCTTTCCAGCCTGGGAGGAGACGGTACGCTCGCCAGAAACCGCAGACATATAGGCCGATACCATAGCCGCTGCTGGCGTCAGAGTAGGCATGGATGTCGATGAGATTCGCAGGTCTGGGGATGGGTGAGGAGATGGGAGAGGACAAGGTGGATTTCCACCAGAGTAGGTCAGCTGGCCACCGGCGGGGTGCCCGGTGCTTTGTCAGCGGTGCCTCGTGGTTAAGTTCGGCGGCGAATTTCTCCAATTCGATTACGTAGGTGCGGCCTATGGGTAGGATTAAGCTAACATGAAGGAGCTTTCCGTAGAGTTTTGCAACATGTTCGGCGTTGTGTGATTTTCTTTGCTCCCAGTCCGCGATTGATTCGAGATATTTGTGCCGTTTTTTGGCAGGAATTGATACTGTTCTTTTACTGAGGTCCCATTGGAAACCGAAATATGTTGGTTCATTGCCAAAGGGAATGTCTTTGTCGGCGGCCCACAAATATCCTAGTGGGAGGGTGATTCGGTCGATGTCGCAGAATGCGTATGTGAAATCCGCATCCTCCGCGGAACGGCTGGAGTGTGAGGATAGGTCTCGAAGTGGGAAATTGAAGTTGTCGTCAAACTCTTCTTGCTGACCGTTTGGGAGGGTGTGGCCTAGGTACAGCAGGCGTCCTTTGTTGTGAATGACACCTCCTGAGAGGGTTACCCTGTCTCGGAGTTGGTCCCGTAATGAATTGTATTCGTTGCGATGTTGCCTTTGGATTCTCAGCCATAGGTGATCATCGACCCATTTGGTTAGTGGTCCTAGGCCGTATCCCCGACAGATGTCAATTCCTCCATCTGCTAGGTGGCCGAATGATCCTCCTGCCGAGGTGAGACCGAACATGTCTCTTGTGTCAACGCAGAATTCGTCTTCTGCTACCCAGATGACCGCTCCGGGCCATTGAGATGGGTGTAGCGGGACTAGGCAGTAGGCTTCCGAAATGTTTCTCACTGCTCCTTGTGAGCCTGGAGGCAGTGTCCAAATTAGTTGGCATGTTGTTGCGAATGTGCCCCAGAGGCACGGATACAGGGTTGAGTCGATGTGAGAGTTTATGGAGGATATTGTTGCATGCAATGAAGGGACGTAGGTTGGGCGGTACGGGTAGGAGAGGTTCTCGAGTAATCTATATTTGCCTGGTTTGCCGGATTTAGGGATCATGGAGATGGGTGACGTTTGGAAAGGACCCAGGGCTTCTTCGATGGTTATTCGTGTGTAGGGACCTAGCCAGCGTCCCGTTTTTATTTCATTCCTCATGACATTTTGAAAAGCAGCTCGGGATTCTGGTGTAATAAGTTTATTAGGTGGTGTAAATGTATGATATATTCTGGGAATCCCAATGTTAAAGCCGTGTCGAATCGACTTGACGAGAGTGGGGTATTTGGTGGTTAGGTTAAGTTCAGATATAGCAAGGTTCCAGACTTCGGTTTGTAACAGAGTTTTGGCTTGGTTACTGTTCTCCTTCAGGGCAGCTATTAGCTCCGTGGCTGGTGCTCATGCACCCTGAACAGCGGTGTTTCTCGGGGTGGGCTTGGCTAGTGCAACCATTTGGTCGTTGCCAGTCGGCACAGAGTTCTTGTCCGGCGTTGGTTCCGTCGGTGATTTCGAGAAACCCCTGCTTGTTCCAGTGACACATAACTCCATGTTTCCCATTCCAGATGGAGGTATGTGAGCAGTGTCGAACGTCGTGTTTATCACGTCCGAGGCATCGGTGGCAGCGCGTGAGCGGAGGGTGGTTTGAGTCCCGAAAGGAACACTGGAAATTTGGGTTGTCTGCCTGCTTGCTGGCTTTGCGGGGGGAAGTGGAAGGATAGGGAGTCTGGCGCGCTTTTCCTGAGGATTGCCGTGAGCTCGGGAATGGGGTGTTTGGGTTATTAGCCTGGGAGAGTTTCTGTAGCTTGGCATCGACTCTGGCTTCCATTTGCGCTGTAGCAGTCTGAATGTCTGTGATCCCGGAGTTGCCATGTCGGTGTTAGCGTGAGATTTGGTTATGAGATTGGCGTTAGCGTAGCAATTAGTATTTAGCGGGTATTAGCGTAGCAATAGCGGTTGTTGTTGGATTAGCATGGGTGGCCATTGTAGCATTGTAGCATTAGCGTTGACCGGTTGTCGGGAGTGGAGTTCGTGCGTGTATTGTTTAGTGATTACATGGAATTGTGTATATATATGTCGAGAGGAAAAGGTTAGGGTGGTTATTAGATAGTGTTCCGTTTCGAGAAGAAGGGAAAGGGTTTGCTTGCCTTTCAAGCTTTTTTCTTGCTTTTGTTTGATGATCTCTCAACGGCTCTCCGCAAAAACCCTGTCGGATATTACTGAGAGGTCGAAGGGCTCTTTTCTCTCCATGGCGTCGTACCATGCCATGCACATTTCTGCGTGGTAATGAGCCATTACCCGGTCGCCGTCTTGTTCTTGAAGCTCCCGGTGCATGTCCATGTTAATGTAAAAGGCTCCGAACATCAAGATGTAGTTGTCCGGCCAGGTCCCTAGGTCCAGTGCATTGAGGAAGGCGCTCTTCGCGCGCATGACCTGGGGCCAGGACAGCCGGGAGTCGGGGATAGCGTTTGGTGAGGCACGAACCGTGTGGGATCCTACTAGGGAGACAGTGGATCCCGAGAGGTTGTTGCTGTCTTCTACTGTGAACTGAAGGTGGTTGGTGTCTAGTGAGTCTTTGCTGCGTTCCTTTGCTTCTGATGCTGCGTCGGGAAGGAAGTACCACAGGGGCATGTATTTTCGAGCAGACATCATCTTCTTGGCATACGGGTGGAGCTGGAGAGGAATTGAGTCTACCCCGACTCCTTTCTGGAAACTGTATATTGGTAGACGTTTCTTCTCTGCTCCTTTCGTCAGCTCCTTTTCCTTCTCCTGTAATTCGGCTGCTGCAATCCTCTTGGCGTCGGCTGCCTCTTGTCTGCTTTGCTCCCTTAGGGCTTCCGCTTCTTGCAATTGCGTTTCATACTGGGTTCTTAAACTTTCGATATGGGCTTCCCATTGGGCTTTGAGACGGAGGGCTGCGAGTTCATCTGTGTTTATCTCGGGGGTGCCCACGTCTGCAATTAGAGCATTGCGTATGAAAGTGTATGCATCGCTTGTGAAGTCGATAGCTGGTATCTTAGATGGGTCAATTTCTAGACGTTGAGCC
>MU795438.1:0-22505 GCA_027886305.1 Lentinula aff. lateritia | reverse complement strand
TGGGATGTGAAAGTGATGGAGTGATGTATCGTACAAATAAGGGCGTAGAGACGGTGAGAAAAGGAAAATGATAGGGGCTACGTACTTCATGACAATTCCGTGCTGCGACTCTCTCCTGGAATTGAATGGGTCTTTCAAATTCCCCACCGGCTCATGGGTTGAGATTCAGAATCATCTTTACAAAGGTGATATGGGATGCATTATAACTTCGAATAATGATGCTCGTATGAAAGATGCAGCCGAAACAATGCATCTAGTACTTTTGGTACCGCGGCTTCCAACAAACGTCCACATACTTGAAGATTTTTTGAAGGAACAAAAGAAGCTTCATAAAAGGCTCCAGTGTAATGGTCGTAGTCACACTTCCCTTTTCATGATCAAACCACAACCCGCGCTTTTTGATATCGAGTTTACACAAACCTTCACTGGATCTGTCAAAATAGAAAAGCCTCAGCATGTTGGTTGTTTCAATTGCAATAATCCCCAAAGTTGCCTTCCTTTCCATTGAAGTTTATACTGGTACCTTGACCATTTGTTAGAAGCCCAACTTACGACTGTCATGCTGGATAAGTCTGACATGAAAACGGCGCCCCCGTTAATGGACCCAAAATTATTTGCTATGTTTGCAGATTTGCGGCACCCTCTATTGAATTCTATCGCTACTTCTGCTATGCCTCCTCCTTCAAATTGGATCTTCGAGCAGCAGGATCAAGTCTGAGTTGCTCATTTCGATGGTAATAAGCTCCCCTTGCATAGTGCTTTCATGTGTTTGCAAGACCTTGATGGCGTCCTTGAAGAGGTTTTGGAGCTGGAGTGTGTAGTCATTTTCGGAGCATTCGATCGAGAGCGCATTCCAAAGGTCTTACTACGCAAGTTTTTCTCTGTCAGTGATTGCATGCAAACACCCGATCAAGATTTTGTTGGACTTGTTATTGGCGATGGCGATAAGCCCTGGAGCAAGGTGGTTTTTTTTCACAATCTAAGCTTGGCATTTCATGTCAACGTTCTATGACAAGTCTCCAAAGGCAAAGCTCCACCCATTCATCAGGATCATGCTGATTACAGACTGAATTTGCCTTCTGGATCTGTAAACAACTACACGGAAGTTGGCCCGGAGGCACTATACATATCAAAACAGGATCAAAATTCGTTGAATCATGAACCTATGTCAATTGAGAAAAATGTAAACACTCCACCCCCTCCCTAGATCGGAATTTGCTGCATATGCATCAGACATTCTGCATGAAAGGGATTTCATGCTGTCGTGAAAGATGTCGGGAAAGATTTGAGCTTAAAGAGTGGTCTCAAGGTCTTGATAAGTTACGACAACCCGAACTTGCCAGAGGACTGGGTCGATTATGATGACCTCTGTCATCAAGAGAGTAAGTGCTTTGATATGTTTGATGACCTTTTTCTCACTTTGCCATTTACCTCCAACAGAACCTTCAGATTCCTGGATGATGATCCTATTCAGAAGAAGGCAAACCATGATTCGTATTATCATTTCAAAAGCGGATACCAGCCCCGTTACACCAAGTATGAAATGGATGTCCTTCAGGAGGCTCAACTTGCCAATGAAAAAGCAGATTTGGAGGCACAGTCTCAACATTCAGCTCATGCTGAATTAAGCCATGCAGTGAGCCACCCGATTCCAACATCTGCTGATAATTGGATATTAGATCCACATTTGAAGCTTTCCCTCGGATTCTTGGAATTCAATGTCATCATTCGCTGAGGGCCTTATGCACTAGATCCTCCGGTAGACACTCCTGTCTCTCTTACATTCAACATTGACAATGAATTGCAAATCTACCTCAGGACAGGCCGAAAACAATCAGACACCGCAGTGGTGCCAATGACAAACATCCACAAGCCCGGTGAGCCGAAAACTCATAAAATACCTTGCACCATTGCTTGATTGCGTGGGCTATACATCATCGTTGACGGGGAGGAAGAAAACCCTGCACTCAATGAGAATATAGGAAAGTTAGTTCGTCGAATCACACACATCGCCGATGATAGTCCGGAAGGCAACAACTTGGTGGTTTGCAAGGTTGTCCGAGTTTATAGGTGCCAGGGAGAGGCATGAATTACACAGAAGAACTTACTACAGAACCCCTCTTGACAGTCCCTTGACGTTATCTGGTGGAGGTAAAGGAATCTGACTATATGAAACAAAAGGGGAATTCCCTGGTTGCACAAATAAGGCTAAAGGCACAACCCCCGGGACTGGTAATGCAGTTAGATTTAGACTTCTCAGGCCAGTGAACAAAGAAGAGAAAGACCAAAGGGGTGTTGAATTCTTAATGAGTTATTATGATTATGATTAAGTGCATGATATTTATTCGAGGTATTCTTTAACTGTTATTATACATTCACTTATTAACTAGCCAAGTACATCATCACTAACTAACTAATCAATTACTGCCTCAAAAATAAATTAAATTCCTGTTCAAATGTCAAGATTCAGGAGCAAAGAGTGAAGAAGAGCTGGGTAAGTAAGTATCGGAAGTTTCGGTAGTTTCGGTAGTTTCGACAGTTTTGACAGTTTCAGCAGTTTCAGCAGTTTCGGTAGTTCCGGTAGTTTCGGTAGTTTCAGTAGTTTCAATAGTTTCGTGGGATGATGGAGAGACTTGGAAGAATTCCCACGGGCAAATTCAAGGATCATACCGTCAACGAAGGACGGAGGTGATTCATCCAGCACCAACAGAGATTGATATCACTCTGTATTAGCGCTTGATGAATCACCTCCATCCTTCGTCGACGGTATGATCCTCACATTTGCTCGTGGGAATTATTCTATTCTTTCCACTTAACGTTGATAATGAGAATAACACCCATCCTTCGTCAATGGTATGATCTCCGCCACTTTTGCTATGTTCTTCTCTACATTACGTCCACTCAATTTTCATCATGCTCATGGCAAGTGTATTGGTATATATCAACATTTCACGTACATCCTGATGCTCCGTTGCTCATGGTACTCCACAGGAAATGACTCGACAATGCCAAGGTTTGACAATTCAGAGAATGATTCAGAACAAGACGATGGACATGAAGATGAAGAAGCCAATTGTGGTATCACAGCGCAATTGTTCAGCAACATCTCCAGCTTTCTGAGAGTCCAGAATCCCGTTTGTAATGGAGTATGTCATGGGAATGCTGTGACGTGTCATATAAATCCACTTGGCCTTTCCTTAATCCACTTCATTCTTGAGACCATGTACCGTCAGGGTTTGCCAAGTTCGTACGGCCCACAAAGCACATCTGGGGTATGTTAGTCTTCCTCATTTTTCCTCGCAATAGCCTTAATATATTGTACAGTATAACCTTAGATCCTCTCAAGGCAATCAAAACACTTCCGGGGTATGCCACATTATTTTAATTTTCCTACTTGAAGTAACTTTCATGACTTATAGGTCACTCGGACACATTTCTCGTCAGGTAAGTCAAGGCACTATGGGCAATTCACCATAATTTATCTTTTGTGCCAGCCTCAAACAGCATCTTCTACCAATGTAAGTAATAAAAATCCTATTTTTTTCGGCTCTACTCATTCATTGCAAGTCTTCTTCAAATGATGAAGATGAGGACGATGAATCCATCGAAGATGTGACCCCTAAGGTCAAGATAGTAAGTTGATTATTTCTGGAAAACTTCTCGAAAAAAAAATAACTGACCCAACTACATTGTATGATGATCTCTCTAGCCATCTGATCTTTTTAGAACCCTTGTAGGAGTGTTGAAATTTCAATGGTTCACGAATTTCCCAACACTGAGGAAGATGTGTTCTACGTTCAACTACCCCTTCCTGATGGGATTGAGTGGAAAATCCGAATTTTTCCCAGTGGAAGTACGAGCATCTCAAGCTTTGGATACTTCTTGCAACCAGTTGGTCACGGTTTTAATGTCCGACTGGAGGCAGATTGGCGGGAAGAGGTAGCTGACTCGAGCGAACCAGAGACTGAGGCATAAACACCACCGAGACGGCCTCATACACCCAAAACCATGGAAAAGTGCTACCAACACCACCACCTTAATCCATCTCGTAATTTATTCACATATCATATTATACCCTCGAGACCTAGATATACATGGTCGAGCACAACACACCACCACTACAACACCAAACACCAAACCATTCCATGACCCACAGCTACACCACCCCACACAGACAGATACTACCACCACTAAATAACGAATGGAACTGGGCGACAAACCACCAAGGTCGTCGCGGTTCCCCGCGCCTTAGTACTAGATTTACTTACTTGCGGTTAATGAAGAGTCTAAAAAAAAAATAAAAAAATGTCCGACTGGAATCTGGAGGGCCTCCAATTGATAGTTGGGAACCTAACATAACCCATGTATGGGGTGTTACAGCTCCTGATTAGGCAGACTGTCACATATGTCACTTGTCGATTAGTTGGGGCCTTGAAGCTGCAATCGTGCCACTTATACGACTCACGAGACACGCGGATTTGTTTTCGAAGAGAATCTTAGTAGGAACAATAGAAGTTGGTTTGAAGTTCTTACCCGGGTGATGTCTGGCGTTACAATTTCGCTTGGGGTACGCCCTTGACAGAGTTGTGGTGGATTTGTGCTTTTGACGCGCCTTTGAGGCTTAGGATTGTAGTAATGGTGGACGGCTATCGCAGCGACCGAGTTACAGAACACTCCCGCTGTTCAGACCCAGGCTCAATTGTATGATGTAGGCCCCCGGATTTGCCTGTCGAGTTCTGTCGAGACGCACCATTCAAACGTCAAAGCGAGCGCTCCTGCGTATTTAGTCGGTCGCAGGTTAAGAAGCGCAAAAGTGACGCAGAAAACGCCGGAATTTAACACTGTAGATGAGTCTGAGTAGGTCAGACAAGTTGAGTCTGTTGGGTGCTGATTTTCTTCCAGAAGGGGTTTTTCCAGGTACATTGATAGATATCTTATCTACCATCATGGGCTTGGCTATATATGCTATATGCAGTGAGAAGACGTCGGGTTTTAATGACCGTTTCATCATCTCCTTGTTGATGGTTCAAGACATCGAACGCCCAACAAAGCCAACAAAGTGTGGTTGGAAAGCTACATGGGTCTGAGAGGAAGAGCAACGAGAGACGAGCCAATTTTGCTCCAAGGTCGCTATGCCAATCTGGTGCCTTCTTGAGAAGAAGTTGAGTATTATCTAATGCCATCAAAATCACTTACGATGCATCTGTGCAGCGCTATAAATTGCACCGCCCATCAAAAGTTGAAAATTATATACACCCGTTGGAATCCGTTCTCCTCTCTCTTGTTCCGTCCAGTCAAGACTTTTTCTCCATCCCCCCGCGCCTTCCGAAACCCTTTATCTTTTTCGGAGGCAGTACACATTCGTTTTAAAATCCCCAGCCCGTATCATCTACCCAGTCAACCCTTCCCCTAGATACCACCATGCGATCTACTGTTATAGGGTTAGCTGTTGGTTTGTGGGCTTCTACTACCAATGCCCATTTGGCCGTCTTTACGAAGGGAATGTGGTGCTTGAATGTGCGTTTTTAAGTCGCGTTCGTCTGCGTGTTATAACTGACACGAAACAAACAGGGCGCCGAGGGAAACAATCTCAACTCAGATGATCCCGTTACTCCTTTGTACCAGCTCGCACAATCGCAGTGGTGGTGTACGCTCTTTCCGCATTTTGCCATTGTTTTTTTCTCTCATTTTTCTCCTTCTCAACGCAGTCCATGCTGTCAACGGTGTCAGTATTATATAACTCATGTCCAGCTCAATTATCTCAGTCGTCTACAGTGCAATAACCAACCCCCTGCTGACGGTGATATCCTGACCTTGTACGCTTCCCCATATCTCTACTATTCCGCAGCATTTTCAAGACTTTTACAGGCCTGCCGGTGAATCAATCACCGTCGAAATCGCCGCAAATCAAGGCGTAACTACCCTCTCGTTCGACGGACAGTACGTTAGTGACTGGCCTGATGGTCATACCTATCCCGACGACTACGTGAGTTATTATTCCCCTGCTTTTTTTGCCTTCCATTTTTCTCAACGATTTTCTCTTAGAACGTTCCAACTTGCATCACCACCCCTAACAGTCAGTTAAAATAATTTTCATCGGACGGCTTCAGGGTGCTGATTCGATCATCAGTGCATACTCAGAATCAGTCCATGGCAGCGGGTACCGCACTCGCTATTGCTTACGTCGTGTGTTTGATTCTCAAGTGAACTCCTCTAAATCCTGCTTACCTCTTCCACAGTCTGACGTCGCTGATGTCACTCCTGAAAACCTTGTTGTTTTCTCCGTCACCTACAAGTGGGTATCTCCACAAGCTGCTCCATATATTCGTACTGATTTCATTCACCGGCAGTACTCCTTGGAAGCGTTTGACCACGTATGAAGTTCCTGCCAACATGCCTGCGTGTCCTGAAGGTGGATGTATCTGCGCTGTAAGCTCTAGCTCGTTTCTCGCGGCTTCATTTTACTGACCGCTCTCTAGTGGGGTTGGGTACGTTACAATAAAAACCATGGTTACGATGGAAAGACTAATTCAAGTGTTGAACGGCGTGACTCATAGATCCCCAACGCGTGAGTACCGCACTGACCCGCTACTGTCTTCTTTGTTTGACTGAAACTGTTCTCCGAACCTTCAACAGATGCGGTGAGGCCAACATGTACTTTGAAGGGATCCGATGCCAGGTTACACCGGGAAGTGACCCTAAGCCTCTTGGAACTCCCAAAGCCCCTGTATGGTGCGAAGATGACACCAGCGCATGCGTAACTGGTCCCAAGCAAATGTTATTCTGGCATCAAGCTAGCGGTGACAACATTGAGGTCGATGGTCTTGATCTGGCAGGAGAATTTAAGAGTCCGGGGTACAATGCCAAGTGTGGTTTCTCCAACGGTGAGATCGATCGCCCCAAATATCCCTTTATGCGCCGCTCATTTCTGTAATTTAGGTGCCCAGAACGATATCTTTGATGACTCTGGCACAGTCTCCTCTTCGCCTTCCTCATCCATCAGTTCCTCATCCACTAGTGCTGCTGCTACAACCTCTGCCTCTGCCTCTACCAGTGCTGCTGCTGCTGCAATCACTTCCGCAGCCGGTGCTGTTGCAGTGAATATTGCTAACCCTAGCTCTGCTTCGGATGACTCTGCGTCTTCTTCAACTGATTCATCGACTACGGCTACTGACTCATCCACTTCTTCCACTGATGTCTCGACTACGGCCACCGACTCGTTGACGTCTTACACTGACGCCTCCACATCTGCTACTGATTCGTGGACCTCCTCTTCTGACACCTGGACCTCCTCTTCCGACACTTGGACTTCTTCGTCGACGGAATCGTGGACTTCAACCATTGATGCGACATCATCCACTACCTCTGATTCGTCTGCATATGTCGCAACTTCTACGGATGTCGCCGCTGCGGCTGCAGTTACGACTTCGACCTCCGACGGACGCCGATGCAAACGCAGAGAACCTCGTGTCGGAAGGCGGGACCTGAACCACAGAGCTGCATCAGTCCATCGCCGAAACGCCTACAAACACCATGACCTTCATTAAATTGCGAGTGTTCACCAGTCGATGGGTGGGGTCTATATGCTGGAGGACTGGTCATTGCTTTCTGGTGGAACGATCCATCCGACGTGCAAGCAAGCACCAATCAACAAAACAACTCCACTCATTATAATGATATCTCTCGTTCAATCTCTTTTTTCTCGTCATTCGCTCGTTGTTTGTCTTGCTTGCTGATATTACGTACCTATTTCCCTACTTTTTTTTTCCTTTGCTCCGTCTTCTCTCATAACCCTTGGCTCTTCGCTTTCTCTTCAATTTTATCTTTCTCAGATTCATGCGAAGATTGATATCGTCATCCTACCCTCTCCCTTTCTCGTCACTCCAGGGTCATTGGATAGAACGATAGTCGAGGCTGGGGCTCTACGGGCTGCTTGCAGCCGTTTTTCTTCTTTCCGTTTCGTGGTTTCTTCCGCCTTGGTCCTCTCGAGCTCGTCGTGTATCATACCCCCCGTCTGGAAAGTTTGTCAATTGGCCTGCAGCCTAGATGGTCAGGCCGGTCAACTTGGTGTCTAGATCTAATATGCATCTCTTCGTTTATTTACGGTTAGCCTTAGGTTAGGTTAGTCGATAAAGGAATTGAACATATACCCTGTTGCTGCGATTCCTAAGTTCAGAGACAGCTCCTTTTAGCATACTACAGAGAAACCCTTCATTTCGCGAAGAAACTTGGACGATATGGAGGAAACAAAATACTGATACAAGGTGATACATTATCACATTGACGAGTAGCTACATCATAAATCAAGAGAGTCCAGAATTCTCAAATCAGCTTCCGGAAAGCAAATCGGATAGTCCATCTCAAAAGAAGGTAGCACCGAGATGTCATTGTTGGAACCCATCGGGACCAGATGATTCAACCCTGTGAGTGAACCTGGGTTGGATTCAGAAGTAGCCTGAGGCAACGGAGGATGCGGTACTTCCAGAATCATCTGTGTTGTTCGGTGGTTTTGAGGAAGTTCGTTCGGCTCGTAATAGGCCTGCGAGGGTTCCGCCGACAAATCCGAGCAAAACAACCCGAGTGGCTGTGACTCCGAGAGGAACTCTTGCGGAGGCCAAGGAGAGTTTGAGGGAAACAGGGAAACACCTTGGGATGATGGTCCCGATAATTCGGCAGCCCTTTGACTTATCGAGGACGACGAGCCCTCTTCGAATAACGTGCCCGAAGAATAGGAACTTGAAGGAATGCCCAGTTTCGAGTACCGCGATTGATACATGTCTGATCCACGCTCATTGTAGGGATAGTATAGATTCGGTTCGCTTGGCCACTGCACAGTAGGACATATGTCTCCTATTGAAGAATCCCATAAACTTGTTGAGGAGCCCGAAGCGTAGAGAGAAGGGTATGGCGTGGTGGACTGGGAGAAGGAAGGCGGGATATAGGTTGATGAAATTGCCGATTGGTCCTCGGGATACAATGGGAAACGACTAGAATAAAAAGGTAGTGTCAGTGGATGAGAAGATTCACCCAGGAACGAGGAAGAAGATTGTGGGGCTGAATGGTATCCAGAAACTTGAGTCCCGTCTACTACCGGCCGTTTGTTCCACCTATAGTTCGATGAGGTCGCTTGCATGGTGTTGATCATTGTATCTTGGGAAGAGGACACTCCTCTGACTGCGCGGCTTGGCCGTTTTCGGGGATCTGGAAGGAGGCTCATTACATCAGGAAGATAAAGCCGAAACTGGACTGAACAAAAGGGCCTACGTGGTTTAGACTTCGGATTTGACCGTCTGATGGGTAAAGGGGTTGGTGAAGAAATATGCGTTTCCGCTCTTCGACTCCGTTTCTGCTTTGTAGCGGTATTTTTGTGGTCATACCTGTAGTCAGGGAATATCTCTTTGTGGAGACGCTGTAACGCTCCGGAAAGGACTTTCATACAGATTTGAAAATTTGGCGGTGTGTTTTTGAATTCTCCGACTGGATATCGTGGTTTCTTTCCGAAGATCAGCCGCCAGAAGGAATGCATGAGGAATGCATCATTGGGAGGCCTGTTTGGTACACTGGATGGGCTCTTGATGAGTTCTCGCGTCCACTTGATTAGATAGAACGTGGACCCAATCTCAATTATTACGGAGATATTATCATTGAAGTTTTCTTCGGTCGTAAGCTCTTCTTCAATGCATCCGAGATGGGGGATATCACATCCCGAATGGTGAAAAAGGTAGGCGTCCAAAGCCGTCGGGGTCGAGTCACAATGTAGCCCAGCGGTGAGACGCTTGCGTACCTCGTTTTCGTCGAATTCGTCGGACTCGTGGGAATAAATGCCGAGGAACTTTGCAAGGCTCTTCAAAAGTTCTTCATCAGCGTTACTCATGGACAGACGAGGAAGAAGACATGTGAGGTAAACTCCATAAGCTGATCCTTTTAAACCAACCAAGAGTGGGAATCGATTGTTCGTGGAACTCGGTGTATGTTTTGATGGGTTTCCGGCTACACGATTTAGTAAGACCTCTACAGCTAGAATATTGGAAGGTAAGTGAAGTTGAGTCAGTCTACCACTGCCTTCGAGTGGGCTAAAGAATAACATCTCCAAATCGTCTTTACATACTTCGGCGGATGTCCAATGCAGAAAGTTATGCAGATTCTGTGGCACGCGCATTGAATGAGATCTTGGTACGATGAACAACAGTGAATGCATTTGCGGTTTCAATTCGGTGAGTCTACAGATCCAACGATAAGATGTGGAGACACGCAGCAACATCCTTCGAAATTCAAAAGTATCACGAAGTATCATCCTGACAGTGTACCTCCGCGTCTGAAATACGTGGCGTGTAATTAGGATATGACTCACCGAGTGGCTAACTTACGCATCTTCTTCAAACAGGTGGCTGAGTGGTGCAAGGTTAGCTAGTATCAGTGATGTGACGCGCGCAGTAACAAGACAAGGAGAAGTGGGTTAGATGAAGAGAAAGACATATAGATACCGTGAGGCTTCGCTCGTTCAACAGCTGTGATTCCTACTGATATTGTTGACTTGCAGTTATCACGATCGTTCATTCTAGGCAAGTAGTTTTGTGATCTGGTGAATGGTGTGGAAAGAGCTGGAAGTCCCAGGCGGTGGTCACTGGTGGGTTGTAAGCTTGTGGCTAGCTGTTGCTAGTCTAACGATAAGCAATTCCCTAGTATTTAGGTCGAAAGCACGAAGAAACATATTCGTCAAGATAGACCCCCGGAATCTCCTGCAGAATCCCACGCGAAATAGCGGTCCGAAATAGCGTCATGGCAAAATCATGGGCGTCAGGCCGGGCGGGGTTCTGCATTCTGGCCATGGGGGCCTGTCAAGATTCAAGATGTTTGTCACGTGTCATAATATCTTGACGAAGGTTCAGATGCATCCCCGAAATATTTATCGCGATGGAATTGACTTCGGTGAACTTTCGGCTGTGTACCCGCCTCTGAGGAAATAGTTAGTTGTTCATCCACATCTGTTAGCTCCTTTTTGACTGAGACTAGCGTCGGCAAGGCTTCTAACTCGCACAACACAATTGATTTTAAAGATCAGGGTGCTCAGAGGTATGGGGTTTACTGATATTCAATGCAATGTGTTTTTAAGTCAAAGACTTGTAGATGCCTAACTGAAGCCTTGCTTCACCGTGATTTCAAGCTGAAGATACGGCTTTCGCCTGACAGACTTTGTCCTCCCGTGCGTCCCGAATTCTTCTTCCAATATTCCCCAGCTCTTAAATAGAGTTAACACAGGTCCCAAATAGGTTTCTTCTGACTTCGTTCCCAGCCTCGCCGGTAGACTGAATCTACTTCAGACTCAACTATATTCTGTGGCTCCAAGATATCACCTTTGCCTCGCGCTACATAGACAAACCCAACACACACTCGATGGTTCTGGGCCTCGATATGTGAGCTAAACTGCTCGCCACAGCGCCCAGAAATAATTGAGGACTTTTCAGAGGTACGGGCGCTTCGGCCATCTATCCATTATTGGCATGTTCATTGGAGAAATCATGGCAATTTGTTGTTTCCGGTACGCCCAAGCTGGTGTATTCTCATCTTCGTGTTAGCCTTCTCATAAATCCTACGGAGATCGATCCATCTTCGTTCGCAACTGCCAGGCAGAATATTTCAACCAATAAACTCGATGACCGTATTCAAATCATACAATCTCATGCAGCTGTGCCGATTCTCCTACCTTTGCACCTTGATAAAGAACGAAGGTGCGCTCTGCTCTTTCCATCATTTGGCTTATAGTTCAACTTTTCCAATGTAAGATTCGATTTTACTATGTGCAACCCACCATTCTACAGCAGCCTTCAGGAAGTCATTCAATCGGCTGAGGCCAAACAATATGGACCGAACGCCGTTTGCACCGGCGCAGAAATTGAGATGATCACCTCTGGGGGTGAATCCGCATTCGTCGGCAAAATGGTCACAGAAAGTTTGGACATTCGGGAAAGATGCAAGTGAGTTCTGTGAAAATGTTTTACTTCTCATTGCTAACCATTTAGTAGATGGTATACTTCAATGCTCGGGAAATTGTCATCGGTAGCAGAAGTGGTGGATATACTGAAATCTCACTCAGTGCGCCTCTGAATTCTAGTTGCACCTTTCGAATCTGACTTGGGGTAATATATCTTGTAGATCGATAACTACATCATTATGGAGTTTGTGCAAGGCCAGACTCGCCGCTGGGCTGTAGGCTGGTCATTTTCCGACACACGATTACCAGATGTACGGTTTGTCCCGATTACGAACCGTCGTTGGGTAGTCTGACTTTTGCTTGTCAGACCATCTCCCGTATCCAGAATTCGAATGCAACCATATCGAAATATTTACCTGCTCACAATACAATTCTACAACCTGTAGTATCTGTCTCCAGAGAATCGTTATACGAAAGACTTTCAAATATCCTGTCTTCCGTTGCCCATATTGTCATTCGTCCCGAACCGAATTTTGGATACTTTGTATCCGTTCAGGAAGACACTTGGTCACGAATTGCTCGTCGACGAAAAAAGCGACGCGTTGATGATTTGGATTCGAATGTAGGGTTTGACCTTTCAAACACTGTAGCAGCTTCTGGTGAACGACCAGTGTCATCACACATGGTCTGTTCTATACTGGTCAAAGAATCTTTCAAGAATACGAATTTTGCCTTGGGAGCAAAAGAAGATCAGGATTCAAGTTTGCAGGATTTCATCGTCGAGTTCACTTGGAGAAAAGGACGAGTTCGAGCGCTCTTCGATAGTTTTTGTAGTCATGTCAGTAGGAAGATCGTCACTTCACCATCGCCTTAGCACTTGCTATGCACTGGTGAATGTCCGTGTTGTGGGGCCTGCTGAAATACATCATCTCTGCTACTGTTGGTCTAAGAACTGTTTTTTTATCCTCGCTATATCAATATGAGATTGCAGACGACGCGGCTGTCCTGAACGACGAACAGAACAACATGTACAGTACTCAAAATGCATATTTTGCTATGTTGTACTAAAGAGTAGGTCGATTGTAAGCCAACGTCCTGTAGATATAATTCAGATTCATTACTACAAGAAAGGTAGTTGAGGGGCAGCAGAAGACGGCAAAAGGCGGAGGCTGAAACCCTCGACTCGGAGGCGGTATAAATTTGGAACTGTGGGTCCCAGTTTATCTTTACTCTTCTCGAATTGCCTCTTCTTTTCTCTCATCTTTCTATCTTTTGAACCATGAAGAAAAGGCCTGACGATTCAACAGAAAAACCTCTACCTAGTAAGTCTAATCTAATATATATCAGATTTCAATATATTCATCATACTACTAGCGGTACAGTTCTGGTTCATTTTTGTTTCTCTCCAGGTCTCTTATTTTTTTAGAGGACAAGCAAGCGGACAAATAAGGGGACAGGTGGACATGCTACGCAAATGTTACAAGCAGTAGATAAAATTTTGCTAGCCCAAACAACTTCTACCCAATTGCCCAACGCAATATTTCCTGAAGATGCTTCACCTAATCCTATGGCTCCCCCTGCTTCGAAATCAGTAAGGATTACTTCTCAGTTTTCGCTCACTTTTCCAAAATTCTTTCCCAGAAAAAACCACGGATTGGGAAGGGTCAGTAAGAAAAAAGAAGTGCCGGCAGTATCTGCCTCTCCGATGTCTGGATATCCTGCTCCTCCCATTCAAACTGCTCGAAGAGTGCCCAAGCCTTCTATTGCTTCCATTCAAGATGTGATCCTTAGAGATGGACCGGATGCTGTGAGATTTGATTTGATTTCTTTTGAATTTAGACTAACTCTTCATCAGGATAAAGTTTCATTTTTTCAAGGCATGTCTTTCATCAATACGATTGTACTATTTCTTCTAAATATCAACAGGCTGGACTCCTCAAGAATTGAACCACTTTGTACCCCTGGGGTCGAACCGCTTGGGACTACCACAAGAAAATTTGGCACCTTCTCAGGAGTCAAACCGTCTTATGCCTCCCCAAGAGTCGAATCACTTAGCTTCTCTCCCAGGAGGATTAGTTGCTCGCTACCTTATTCAGCACATGGATCTCCTGTACCTCCGCAAGAGTCAAACCGCCTGGCACCTTTCCGAGGAGGGTTAGCTTCTTCGCTGCCTTACTCAGTACATGGATCAGCTTTGAAAGAGGAAATTTTGACAGAGAAGGGTACAGAGGGGGCTTTACTTCTTCAAATATTCACTTGGGAACAGGTGATAATATGGGTCATAGAGGACATAGTGAGAGGAGTTATGGGGGAGGTAAAGGTGATTACTTCAAGGGCAGAGGTACTTATGGTGGGAATAGAGCTGATGAGAGTACAAGGGTTGGAGGTAATCATTAACACGATAAGGTAATACAGGATATCAGGACTATCACCAGGACAGTGGTATGGGGTATAGTGGATATCACCAAGAATGAGATAGATATAGCTGGTGTTAAGATCATGTATACTGGCAAGCCGTGCCAAGGGCCGATTGGTAACTAAGGGCAGAAGCTATGATGGGACAGTGGTGAAGTTATTAACAACACTGCCATTACGCTGCTAGTCTCCGGAGATCAAGAGTAGAGAAGGATAGAACTAGGAGCAGCCAAGCCAACACGGCGGTAACACCGACAACGAGGAGCGAACCAAAGAACGTTGAAGTCCTAAGGTCAGAGTAAGGCGAACTTTGAGGCAACGAGCCTGAAGACTCAAAGGCAAGAGACGAAGATCTAAGGTGATCTAAGTTGGAGAGGATAATCTAAGTTGATAATTAAACTGAGGAACTAAAGTACAGTGCAGGAGTATTTATATCAACTACTCGGCAGCTTGGAGTGAGGCGCCAGACTAGCTAATAGAGGCTGTACATTTAGTACCGTTGGACTGGTGGCTATCTGGTCCTGATGATCTCGAATGACTCGTTGTTGTTGTTGTTGTCTTGTCTACCTACCTGATGTCTACTCTAATGATCTTGACAAACAATGAACAACATGTATGTAGATAAGATACTCGATAAGATAACGGCCTCCGAGAGGTCCTAGTCCATGTGCCCCCAATAAAAAATGGCGGTGCCCTCATCGCCTACGCGTCCTTCTCACTTTCGTCCCTGCGACGGATGATCTCTTGCTGGGCTAACGCGAGTTTTGTCCCTAACCTTGGGTGAAATCCTCGTAGTCTCCTGGCCGCGAACTGTTTCCCGTCAATTCGCTGTCCATCAAAGGTCTCCAAGGTGTAGGAGTTGACGTCTCGTTCCGCAACACGGTACGGTCTTGACCATTTGGGTATGATCTTTTTGATAGTTTTGAACGTGTAGTCGAGGTCGCTGCGGTATACCTGGACTAAATCGCGTTTCCGAAACACCACTTCCTTCCCTTCCTTCTTCAACACCCTGCGATCAAATACGCCTTTCCGCTTCACTGCATGACCCACGAAGGCATCGTACCCATCAAGTCGTTGCTGGGCAACATACGTGGCCTGTACTGCAATGCTTTGTTCGGGGAGGATCGAGGTGGCGTCCGCAATCGGAGTCCGATGAGTGTTGACCACCGCGCCCAAGAGCAGTTCATTCGGGGAGAACCTAACAGAAGGGAGAATACGGTTGTTAATGATGCGGACTGCCTCCTCTAAGTGCTCGGGCCACTTATCCGGTAATGTGTCCCAGTTCATGGCTACAAATTCCTCTGAGTCCTCCCCTAGCTTCGGCGCACACAGGCGCTTCAAGATGTGGAGCAAAATCTTGTTAGTACCTTCCACCAACCCGTTGACCCATGGGGCGTAGGCGGGTGTGAAGTGTTGTTTGGTCCCCCACTTTGCACAGAGAGCTTCCACCTCCTTGTTGGCAAAGTGGGTGCCGTTGTCAGTCATGAACGTCTCCGGCGGCAGGTACCCATTGAACAGCGATGTTAAGCTCCCCAAGGTTGTAGTGCCCGATCCCGCCACTTTGAACTTGAACGCCCATACTCGTTGCAAATACGTGTCCAGGTATAAGCCTATGGTCTTGTACCCGCCCTTACCCTTCGACATTGAGAGGTAGTCGCCTACCAAGAGTTCAAATGGGTGGCGCCGAGTTATGGGGTTGAGAAGAGCATGCAGGTGGGTGGCACCGAAGTTTTTGCATTCCGGACAACTGACGATGGCTTCCATGATTGATTCGTCCAGTTTCGGGCTCCAGATTCTGTCAATCAGCGCCAGCTTTACTGAGTCTCTCCCCCAATGACCGGCTTCACTATGCTGCGCTCTGGCCAGCGTCACCACCTCCTTCTTTGTGACACACTCCACACGGGCCCGCGCTCGAATTCCATCGTTACCCCCCACCTTCCATAATCGGTTCTCTTCCACCATGTAACGCGCCGCTTTGTGTGCTGCTCTCTGCTTCACCTTGTCGCTGGTAGAGCTCTCTAGTGCTTTCAGCGCCTCCAGTACCTCTGTAAATACCGGCTCGTTCACAAAGCGTTGTGACAGAGCTTCCCAGTCAGTAGCAGCATCACTTTGCAACACCCCGCCACTTACATCCACCCCAAAAACATCGTTAACCAGCCCGGTTACCGCCTCCCAGTCTTCGCTGACCGTCCACTCACTTCCATCACCCACCCTTCGATCCTGGCCCTCCCACATCCTACTCAGCCTATCCGCCACCACGTTCAGCTTTCCAGGGATGTGTCTCACGTCGACAATGTGGTGTGCCAGCACACTATCCCTCCATCTGCAGTGAGCTGCATTTAGCTTGTCATTGGCGATGACGTCCCGTAACGCCTGGCAATCCGTCTCAATCTCAATAGGGAATCCCCAAATCATGTCAGAGAACTTGTCGAGGCCGAATTTCAACGCCGCGAATTCCAGCAAGAATGGTTTGTAATTTTGTTCTGAAGACGACGTTCGCTTTGAAGCAAAACCCACCGGGTGTATCTTGTACGTGGTGGTTCCATTCGGGTGGACTACCTCGAACCGTTGTGCAACTACCGCTGTGAAGCCTTCTTTGCATCCATCCGTTGTTACGATGAAACTGGAGCCGTCCCAACGGGGCGCTTTCAGGACTGGTTCCGACACCAACACCTTTTTCAAAGCTACAAACACCTTTGTGTGCTCAAGCGTCCACCGTCCGTCAAGCTTGAATGATTCCATCGCTCTTCGGTATGTGGATTTCGTATAGTTTTGCGGGAGTGGGACTGACTTGATTAATCGTAGTGGTCCTTCGATCCTGGCGTAGTTCCGAATCAAGTCGCGGAAGTGACCGGTGAGGCCCACGAAGGATGCAAGGTTCAAGGCATCGGCAGGCTGTTTCCATTCTATGATTGCTGTGAGTTTTGTCGGGTCCATGGTGACCCCTTCTTTGCTGATCTTTCCTCCAGCAAAGATGCCTTCTGACATGAAGAATTCAGATTTGGCAGCTGACAGGGAGAGGTCCCTCGCACGCACTCGTTCGAGGATACACGTGAGCTTCACAAACATAGACTCGAAATCATTATCCGCTGATCCCCCGTCGTCCACAAACAGCTCAATGGTTCCGTCTGCGATTAGATCATCGAGGTGGAGAGCCGTCATGTTGGCGAAGGTTGAGGGAGCTCCGGTGAGGCCGAAGGGTAATTTCGCGCACCAAAAGTAGCCTTTCCCCTCCACATAGAACACCATGTATGGCCGGGAATGTTAGTCAACCTCACAAGCGTAGAATCCGGACGCAAAGTCGAACAGGCATATGAAGTTGTGGCTGCTTAATGACTGCTGCTTTGAGCAAATGTTTCCTTGGGGCATTGGGGCGATCTCTGTGAGTTTGTTGACTGCCATAAAGTTCTGACATATCCTCCATTTGGCAGGTTTTGCCAATTCAGGACGCTCCGTCGGACCCGGAGGCTGCACCGGACGGGTGGGAAGATCGAAGGATGCGGGAAGACCCGCAGCCACGCATTCATCGTTAAGTTTGTACATTAACTCCTCCACCGTCAGTCCCTGTCCCTCATGGACCTTCTGCGCTAGAGTCAACGGCGATACACATTTGACATCCTCCGGGTTGCACCTCTCGATCACCCCCGCCTCAAGCAGCTCATTGATCTTCGCATGCAGGTACTCCCGTTGTGGCGGCGTCAGCAACTTTTGCCTGACCTTCTTGGGAAAGGTCGTACCTTCCGGTATGTTCAACTTGTGTACCGCATTCTTGACGGGTCTGACCTCACCCATGGACAGGGCAAAGCAATCTGCATAGCTGCTTAAGAGCTGCTCCACTCGTGTGCGCTGGCTAGCAGAAAGGTCTAGCCCAATTTTAACCTTTCGAAGGATTTCCCTTATTCACTCCGGTCAAAACACTCCCTGCGTTCCATCATTGCGTGTGAAGAGGTTGATATCATCACTTTGGTCTAACGCGTCAGGGAAGAAGTCGGGACCCAGGGATTCTGCGTCCGTGAAGTGTTCAGCCTGGAGCACCTGAATGGGAACGACGTTTTCGCGGTCAGCAATTTGCGGGTCAACGAGCGGTTTTTCATTGGAGACTCCCCTCGAGGGGGGCACTTTCCATCCCCCCACTAAGTCCTCTCGCCTGCCTTGTGGCAATGTGTCAACCTCTTCTCCCTCCAAATCCCCTTCTGTCACCCCCGGTCGCCCGCCACTGTCCTCCGATGTTCTTTCAGTGTCCGAACAACCTGACAATTGAGCGAGGGCATCTACTGCAACGTGGTCAATATGGGTTTGGCTCATAGAGTCGTTCTCCATAGGCACTTCCCTCGAGGGGGGCACGCTACTTCCCCCCAGTGAGTCCCCGCTCAATTTTTTAGGTGTAGTTGGTTCCTTCAATCGGTTCCTCCAGAAGAACCACTTGCGAAGACCTGGCTCCGCACGCTGCCTCTTCAGCCACTCCTTCCAATCGCGCTCTCTCTGCGCTTCCTTATTCTCCCAAGCCTCCCGGCGTTCTTTCTGTCGCCATTCCAGCTCCTCCTGCAGTTTGATGGCTTCCGCTCTTCGCCACTCACGTTCCACCTTGAACCATCCGTCCAATTCACTCTCCGTCAGTTGCCAACCCACCTCGTCCCCGGAGAAGGATGACTCTTGGGCTTCCCAATGAGATTCCGGCTGCGCATTTGTCTGTTCCCGGTCCTCTGGCACTTCTTCGACGCGCGGCCTTCGGGGCCGATGTTGGGGCTTTTCCTGAGGTACGTGCTGGGTGGTGACGTTAGTAACATGGTCATGCTGAACAAGGCTTAGGTCTGCAACTTCCCTGCTCAGCGGGGTTAAAGCCTTCACGATAACCCCGCCCAATGGTCCCTCGCTGTCTTTGAGAACGATCTGCGCCTAGGCAGTTGAACTCGGTACGTCCTGCTGGCTTCTCTCCTCCAGCACGGTTGCGGGATTCGCGGTTAATGCAACCCCTAGCCCTTTGTTGAACACCTCTCTCGACGTTCCCTGACCTCCCTTCAGCACGATGGCATCCTTCCGGTAATCGTGTACCGCCGAAAATTGCTCGAGGAGGGGTTTACCAAAGAGGAATTTCCAACTTCCTCCACTGTCGAAGACCTCAAACCCCCCATCCGCTTCCACGCCATGTACACTTATACGTCCCTTCCAGCGTGCTGTTCCTGGCACCACGCTTCCGTTCGCCATACAGAACTTCCTTTTTGTTGGCTCCCATCCCCCCAAGGTGCTCCGCAACTCCTTGTACACCGTTAAGTCCATCGCTGCTACCATTGCACCGTCATCCACCATTGCTTCCACCTCCACTTGCTTTCCTTCAAAATCTCTCAGGCTAATGTCCATTGCAAATGGAGAACTAACGTGGCTGTTGCCGTCGTGAACACTGTAGACGTCAAGAATATCGGATTCTCTCGAAACTGACTGTACATTGTTCGCAACTGACGTAGTACCAAGGGTCAACCGTTCGCCACTCAGAACGCTGACCCTTCCCCATTTCCCGACTCCACCATGCCTTCAAAAATCGCTTCTGGCCCCGAAATCTGCACTACATTCACTCTCGTCGTTCTCCCTCCAAGTTCCCTCTGGCAGTACGCCCTCCAGTCTGACTCCACTGCTGGTATGGTGCCTGGCCTGGGGCATGGGACCTCAAATCCGTGTCTGGGACCTCCGCATCGGAAGCACTCCCCGGAGCAAACCGCCTCAGTTCCAGGCTTCAACGGCACTATGGTGAGTTCCGATAGCGCACCGTCTACACCGTGTCGCGATGCCCATTCCAGAAGTTCGGCTTTCCATGCCGCTGATCCTTCCGGCGTGTTGGGGTGGTGTATCTTTGCAGCGATGCCCCTACGAAGAATCTCCTTTCTCATCTCGTTCAGGGGTGTGAAGACTCGTCGCGGCTTGCGCCCTCCAGCGCTTCCAGCATAGGCAGCAGGCCTAGCTCGTATGGGGGAAGGCGATGGTGGTGAGCTAATCCTCGCAGCCGCAAGATCCCCCGCCAGTTTGGTTCGTGGTGTCTCTGGAACCGGTTGCGGTACTTTCCTGCTTGCCTCATGTTCTGCTTCAACCTTCAGCACACTCCACTTGACCGCTTTGATCGCGGACGTGAATCCCTCCCAATTGTCGTGCTCCTCATCGATGGTTTTCTTCAGTGCGTACGGTAACTTCTTCCAGACTGTTCCGATGGACTGTTTCGTCTTCTCGATCTCTGCACCTTTGGCCAGGCGAAGTAGTCGGTCGGCCCACCACTGGTGGTAAGGCTGGTTAGTATCGTCGCTAGTTGTCATGATTTGCTTGTGTGTTATCCTCTCCCCCTCTAGACTATTGAGGTATGATTTGGCTGACTTTTTTTCTTTCTTCTGTGAAGGAAAACGTGCATGGAATTTGCTCTCGAAACTCTCCCAGGGCCCGGTGCGATCAGTGGCCGCAAGGTCCTCAGTGTACCAATCCCAGGCTCTGGAGTCGCGCTCAAGGTATGGCTTGATGCGACTCGCGAGGTCAGCTCGTGGGGTCATCAGCTCGGTCATACGGACCTCGAAGTCCTGCAAAAACGTGGCGGGTTGTATTGGGTCGTCCGGGTCCCCAGAGAACCGTGTTAGCGGTTGTTGTGTGGCCATTGGTCGGGGCTGAGTGTTTGGTTTCAAAAGTTTTGGCTGGTTTGGTCTTGTAGGGCTCGGTGATTCGGATCGACGCTCTGGAAAATTTTTTATAGGTGAATCCAGCGGGGACCAATTTTCCAGGTCTAAATCGCTGCTCGTTTCTTCGTTCGCTGGTAGGTTCGTTGTAGTTTCAGAGGGCGGTCTCGAGACGAAACGACCTGTTGAATCGCGTGTCGGAGCCAGAATGTTGGCTTTTTTCTCAAATTGGGGGACGGGTTGTTATGCTATCCGGTGGTCTGTATCAAAGCTTGGTACGCGTGAATCGAATCGCTGTCGTCACCAAGATGGACTGGTGGCTATCTGGTCCTGATGATCTCGAATGACTCGTCGTTGTTGTTGTTGTCTTGTCTACCTACCTGATGTCTACTCTAACGATCTTGACAAACAATGAACAACATGTATGTAGATAAGATACTCGATAAGATAACGGCCTCCGAGAGGTCCTAGTCCACCATCAGGGTAAGGAATAAGACAATAAAACTAGACTAAGGCAAAAGGGAATGTGTAGCGAGAAAGAACAATAAAATAAAGATTACAATAAGTCCAGATCTTCGGAAAGCCGACACTGGTGGTGGGCGCTGAGCATGGTCTTGACAGCTGGAACAGAGAAACGTATGATGGAAACACGGGAGCTACATGGGATTGAAGAACGGAAAATGGTAATTTGGCCAGTATGGGAAGTGGAAAATTGGAAGGTCATTTGCAGTATCAATCTACCTTAACCCATGGAAAAAGTGAAGGTCCACCACAACATTCACAAGTAGTCCCACAGGGACAAGAGCATATAGGTCAATCTTAAGGTATGTATCTGGTTATTTCAATACTGTATAGACTAATCTGTTATACAGATAGTCTCACAGAGCATAAAATGGTAAATATTTTTTCTATTTTATACAAAGATAACTGACCTCTCATCTTTGAAATAGCAGCAAGAGTATAATCAAGATTTGTTGGCTGATAGAAAGTGTGCTCCAAAGCCTCCTGATTCTGAAGTTTTGAAAATACATGCGAGAAGCCAAAGAACTCCATCAGATGATAAAATGGAGAAGGCAGAACATGCTGAGTTTGAGCATGACCCAGGAGCAAATGAACATGAAGAAGAGGATTTATGCAACTACACCAAAGATCTGCCTATTACTTCACACCAACATAAAACTCATTTTTGAACTGCTACTTTATTGCTAATTTTGATTTGGGTTATGCTTCTGTCATACCTGCTGCAGGTTGGAACTCTCAAAAAGGCCCTGTGAATATTTCAACAGGTCCAAGTAGGTCAGTTTCACAATCAGTCTCGCAATCATCAGCCCAATTGCACCTACAATCAGCCTCACAATCACATCTACAATCAGCCTTGTGTCACAAAGCAGCAGCAGCGGCAGTGTCATGAAGTATGTAGCCCCTATCATTTTCCTTTTCTCACCGTCTCTATGCCCTTATTTGTACGGTACATCACTCCATCACTTTCACGTCCCACCATTGTCAAACCC
>MU795437.1:0-22508 GCA_027886305.1 Lentinula aff. lateritia | reverse complement strand
AGCTTCGGGACCTCGATCTAGGTAACGTCGAAGCTACTTCCCACGTCGAACTACGTACTGCTTCTCCGTTACCACCTCCTACACTCGAGGACGTCCATCCTCGATCCTAGCCTCCGGGGACCTACCCTCCCCTGCATATCCCTTCTCGGGAGCTTATACCCTCGAGACCCATCCACACATACGACCTACACTATCCTATATTGACGTTCTAGCGAGTACAACTCCTACTACGCAATATCGTACGGTCCCGTACTCCTTCTCAACCTCCCTACGCCTTAGGGACCTCCCTGAACCTCTTAGGAACCCCTTCAAGGGTCACCCTCTCATCGTTCTAGCCACTACTAGGTCATTCCCGTCCTCGGTCGCGGTTATCGTAGCTCCCTTTGAGCTCCAGCCTGCTCCTAGCACGCTACAACATAAACCTTCCCATACCAACACCCACTCTAAGACCTATTTCGACCCAGGTCTTACACACTTTCACGTCCCACCATTGTTGAACCCCCTTCATTGATTACTGATCCATCAGTTACCCTTCTCCTTCTACCGGCTTCTGCCACCTTCTTTATTCTCAAACTGTACAGTATTACATCGTCATTTCTCACAGATCAGATTGTGTATATAAAGCCAGCCCCCCCACTACCTGGTCCCTTATCTTGACCTCTCTGTCATTATCTTGGGACCAGGTATGTGCCTACTGACTAGTACTTACAACTACGATACTTATATAACTCTGTCATTATCTTGGGACCAGTCTGTCCACGCTCCGATCAGTTGCTCTGCCTCTACCGCCTGTTCAGTCGCTCCGCTCTGCCGCCTGCCCCGTTGCTCCGCTTAGTCACTCCGTCTCTGACGCTTTGTGACATTGGCCTTCTATTTTGATTTTGTGCGTGGTGTGCGGGTATCCACTGAAGACATTGCTTGTGCTTGGTATTCTATCTCAATTAGTATGTGCGTGGTGTGCGGGTATCCACTGAGGACAATGCTTGTGCCTGGTCTTCTATTTTGATTAGTTTGTGCGTGGTGAGCGGGTATCCACCAAAGATAATACTTGTGTTCTATTTTGATCAGTATGTGTGTGGTGAGTGGGTTTCCACTGCAGACAATGATTGGTGTGCAAGGTGGGCTGTTACCAATGCTTGGTTGAATTGGCAAGAGATTTTGGAGACACTGAACAGATCCACTGTGAAGATTATTTTGGAATGATGTACTTGGGTAATATATCAGTGCACTGGAATGTGCTGGAGTTGTTGTGATTGTGCTGTTGTGCATGTCATCTTGTGTATACAGAGCCTGTCCAGAGCTATTTTCAGTCAGCATGCATATCTGAATTGGGAAAGGGTGTACTGTCAAGGCTAGGGAAAGCTCAGAGACATCAAGTGTACATTGCGACCCCCTTAGTAGGAATGTGTGTTCCATAGCTGTACATGAGACATAGACGTATATGTAATTGTACAGTAGTATGGTAAACTGGTTGTTCGGGAATCGGACCTTGCAAGTATAATTTATATCCTATCCTATCCTATCCATGTAGCTATTGCTTTCCTATCCATGATATTACAGGAATGCTACCTACAGTTCCTCAAACCAATGATAAATTGAAGATGGCAAGGTGTATCTGCATGTCATTTCATTCTAATTTGCATCCTGTTTTATCCTGTTATCAATGAGATCTATGGATGATTGAATTTCTATCCCCATTGTGACGTTGTCGTTCCCGTTACTGAGCCGATTCCAGCGGCTTGAAACTATCTATTCTGCCAAATTGTCCCAATTCACAAACTCGAGATGAACACTACATCGGTACTACATTACATGTTGTTGAGCTTCCTATCACAAGCTGGCCCCATCATGGTGAGATTGTGTAAGACCGGACAGCATATGATTTGTTCCAAGCATATTCTCGAGCTGTAACTCGAGGCATGAGCTTGTCTTCCATCAGACTACGTCGCCTACAACAATCTTGACAAATGAGTGCAAAAGTACAGTATCTTGTAGGCGGGACCCACAAAGACACACAATTCGATCTAACATGAGGCCCCGGGAAATGTATCGATCGTGCCCTACTGAGTGCAATCGGGCGACATGAGGCAGAATTTGAAGCAAATTCTGGTTTGAACCTTCCTATTTGAGTAAAGTCCTTGTACTTTTCTGAATAACGCGGACAGGGCGGCGATGTGTTAATCGGGCCAAAGCGCGCGCCAAAGGTTCGCCTCGAGGTTAAATATGTCGATCACAGCTGCATATAAGAGAGAACCATGTTCATTCCCTATTTATCGCGGAGGCCCTCAGATTTTACTCTTTTTGTTGCTTTTCTACACTGATGTGAGGTCTTCTTGAACTGAATAGCATGGAATTAACGTGCTTCGACATCAGTTCTCTTTCCAGGATAGGATCCCTCTCGCACAGTAATAGTAGCGTCACTCTGACACTGAATCATCAATTTGGAGCCCCCTTCTTAAAAGACAACCACAGCTTTTCCATGCATTCACGGAACCCTCATAATCTTCGGTCTGTTCACGCGATTAATTTGTCTTCAGCACGACTTGGGATTCATCGTCTTCCGAACGAAATACTTTCCTACATTTTCGTGAACGCGATTCAGGTCTGCGATTTTGACGACCCATCTGAAGCAGCATTTTTTCCGTTGACCATCTCACATACATGCTCGCGCTGGCGCAAGGTGTCCATCTCAACAGGCTCGCTCTGGACATCTATCAGATTGTGCCTCCCTTATTCATTGAACCAGCTTACCTATCTACGCACCTGGCTGTCTCGATCGAGATCATATTCCCTTGACATACTTCTCGATTTCCGAGACGAAGAATGGGAATGGGAAGAAGATGACCACCTCTTCACTCACGACACGGCGAAAGAAATCATCTCCGTCATCCTTCCGCATGCCAAGCGATGGCGACACATCGAGTTCTTCACTGATACCTGGGCGCCAATCCACGCGTTTTTGGACCTGACACGGGACATCGATAATCTACCGGTGTTGAATAGTGTGGCATTGTCTAGATGTAACGCGTATTTTGCCAAAAAAGGAGAATGTTTTGAGCCTGTGGAGTTGAAAGAGCCTATTCCACTGTTTGCTGGAGGGTATCTACCAGCGCTACGAGACTTGGCATTGGTGGGAGTACATGTAGATTGGAGACAGTCCGTAATAGTGAATCTCCTCGAGCTGGAGCTCAAATTTCACGCGTACGACGTCTTGCCTACATTGGGGGAGTTCACGAACATTCTCATCTCGTGTCCAGAGTTGGAACGGCTTTCGATAGTAGGATGGGGTCCAAGGCTGGATGCAACCTTCACCGACACAAGACGTGTCATATCCATGGCAAAACTCACGCGCTTGATTTTTGGATTCGTGGATGTAGAGTATGCAGTCATGTTGCTCTCCTTGTTCCATTTACCGTCTCTATATGAACTGGAGCTCGAGGACGTCGCGGCAATTGTGGATCCTATTGGTTCATCAGATGCCAGTACCATCCTCACTCTGCTAGAAGCCTCTTCAACTGAACTCAATGCCGAAACCTGCTTCTTTCCTTTGCACCAAGTTGACTACCTTGATTTACGCAGCGTTCGTTCTAGCGAGGGAGTTTTTGCTCAGTTTTTACACCGCTTCAACAGCTTGGAAAAAATCAACCTGTCCGATGCAGATTCAGCGTTATTGACTGCCCTAGGGCCGCAACAGTTTTCTCCTGAACCAAATGCCGAAATATCAAGTAAACCTCGGGATCGTAGGCCTTCCTTTGCATCTTCTTTGTCGACTAGTTTGGCGCCATGCCCGCAGCTTGTAGACTTGACATGTCGCCGTGTCGATATGAGCATTTTGTCTTCTGTTATCTCGGCCCGGGCGAAAGCTGGTTCGGGAGTGCGGCCTTTGCAGTCGGTCCAATTTGAGCTGGACAATATTGAATATACCTGTCATAACTCGGATGATGGTAGTAGCATTGCAAGTGGTTTGAGTGACGAAGATCGCACCTCTCTGCTCAAAATCGGTGTTGACTTTAGAATCAATGACCTCAGGTCTTGCACTTGAGCCCTAGCATTCATTCATGTTGCATGAACCCTTGTTAATATACCAAGTTGTGACCAAGTACTGCTGTTATGTTATGTAGTGAATGTGCAATTGCACACCATGCGCTCATTTGCATCTCGACCAAACCCGAAACTTCCAGGAAGGGAAATCGTTCTTACAATGTTCCTAGTAGGTATTGCAGCCAGTACAATGGTACATTCGTTCATTCCTTCGCCCGATGCGATATTAACCATTCAAGTACCACCTTTGTCCATCTCTTCATGACCAAGCAAAACCTCTTTCAGATTCAAAGCCTGTCCAATATCCACATATTTCGGTGCATCTCCATTCGTGAAAGCGTCCCAAACGCAGCCTAGTGCTCTGAGTAACATCATCAGCTTCAAAAGAAACATTTTTTCGTTCAAATACGCATTCAGAGTTGCATTGAAGAATCTGATCTTTGTGGCAGCGCTGGACATATGGCTCGCGACTGTACTGTAAATAAGGACCCGAATCCTCCTCCTCCCACTCCTCTGGTACCAAGTTTCTGGTGGAGCTTGATGAGCCTGGCGCTGCTGCTCCAGATATGTCGAAGCATTCGCGGGCTGTTGGTCCTAGATCAGCATCGGCGATTTGATGTTCGTGTCGTTCGATCAGAATCGTCAAAAATTCGAAGAGCACCCTCGGGCTCCTCCAATTATCCATTAAATTCTGTTCGTTTCACAGTGGATTGAACGTGAAACGGTAAACGCAGCCCCCACTGAAAAAGTGAATCGGTGACGCAGACTTGCTTCGAACTTGTCTTACGTACGATCTTGTTGGTGGAATTGCTGTTTGAATCAAGGAGCGTTGTGGTTGTGACTAGTTTTTTGAGGATCGCGAATAGGGACGAGATGAGTCCGAGGATGTGGGTGAATAAATCGAGAGCGTGGCCGGCAGGGATATTGAGAAATGTAGTGTTGTTGGAAGTGGACAGGGTATATTTATGGTTCACAGGCATGGTGTGAGCCTAAATGCTCCTCGAGACAATATTACCGCGTGTGAGATTGAAGATTCGAACTTGGGACAAGTTGGAAAGTTCGCAGGGTGGCGTTGACGTTTTGACAAGGGTTCGTGTGGAGGGAAGAAGGTTTCGCGATAAGCGATACGCTTCAAACGGTGTATACCTGTGTATAGGACTCCACACGAATTATTTTATTTAGGCGGAGGATTATATCGGGACGGCATTGGAGATCGTCGGTAGCCGCCGACTCATACAGTCAATGAACATGATAAAGTCCAAGTTTGAGGATGCATAGCTCTCCCTCAAATGGACAGGCAATCAATCGTCCACCATCCTTCTTAATAGCCCCTCCCGTACACGAGTCAGATCTTGTAAATTCTGCGTGGCTTGGAGCAAGGTGAGGCGCGCAAGATCCGGGTTCTACATTATGACATGCCATTAGAACATACCGACGAACAGTTTCGGTGGAGGTTGAACACAGGACAGGAACGTACTGCAGGCAATCCACGAAACGCCTCAACCTTTTTTCTCTTTCGACGAATCTCCTTCTCCCGTTCTTTGTTCTGCTCCTGCAGACGCGTGAGATCTGATATACTGACATCCATAGAAAAGCTTGAGGGATTTGTGGAGTTCAATTGAACAAGGTGGGCTTGGTACTCCTTCGCTTTGCAGATGATAACTTGTCGACGACGTTCAAGAGATTCTGCAGTTTCCGTTGTTCCGGTTACGATTTCAACAGAAGTAGTCTCCGATCCTGGAGGATTTGCCCCACTCAACGATACGGTCCACTTCCGTAGAAGCGCAAGCTCGGCTTCTAGCTTAGCTAGGTGTAGCCATAGCTCTGTTTCGACGTAGGTCGCGCGGTCCACAGAGAGTTTGAGGTTGAGGCGGCGAGTGGAAAGATTGGCAATGGAGTGATTGAAGCTAATGAGCCTTTTGAGATCGATTTACTATGTATATTGGAATTATCGCACCCTATAATGGATGGCTCGTCCAATCCTAGCGCCTCTGCTGTTTGCGCTAGCAACTCGAGGCGCGATTCGAGTACTGGTTGCAGATGAATACCTTGTAGTGCTTGAAGATCGTCTTCCATACTGCAGTTCCTGATCCGGCCTGTAATTATAAGTTCACGAAGGATTACGCGTTCGTGAACTACTTATAAGACGGGCTATAGCAACGGGTAGATCACGTGGAATTGTTTCGCAATATTATTCTTTTCTTCTTTTCTTTTCTTCTTTTCCTCTTGAGTGCCGCCTGTCTGTATCATCAGCCATCATTACACTCGAACCTCACTCACCTACCAACTGCCTTCTAGAGCCTTCCCGGAACATTGGTCTGTCCTGGTCTGTACCGCAAAAGAAACAATCATTTTGCTACATAACAACGGGGGAGGCTTTCATAGCAAGCAGATATGTCATGTACTGTATGGAAGGATCCTGCCGGCTGTCTGCCGGAACTTGAAAGCTCTGCTTCGAGGTGAAATACTAGTTGTGCCCTTTCGCAAACAAACCTCGATTCATAGAAGATCAGCCTTGATGCTGCTTCTGACCTTACGCTACAGGGGAAGTTAACGCACGGGGTTCTTTTTTGTTTTTTTATCTTCAGGTTAAACTTCACATCAATTCGGAAACAGGGTCCAGCTTTCTTCCTAAGAGCTGAGTTTCCCATTCGAGAGATGAAAGCTGTAGCTTGGTATGGAGCACAAATGTATGACGCTAGCAAGGTTTTTCCATTTTACCTCCCTCCTGCTCTCAATTTGCTCCAAAATCGAACCGAAATACCCCTCGTCTCAACACCTTAGAATCGTTTAATTTGCTCTCTACCTCTTCGCATCTCGAACATCCCCATGAATTGGAACCCTCACCTTCATAGGAATCAGCGAGTGATCGTTTGATTAGTCAATAGTCTGGCTTTTGCCTTCACGCTGGCACCTGCGGTCTCGGCGGTCAAAAGTAATCCACCGTATATTACCGCATTGGGTGCGATCGGGGCAATCCTGTCACTTGGGTGCGTTTTTGCCACTCTCGAATAAGTTGAGAATTGACTCGGGCATGGTCTTTTGCTTGTACTATAGGTCTTCTATCCTTGCCTCGAGTCGGTCGTCCGCGGAACCGCATCCCAGAGAAGTTGCTAGCTTGGGTACGCGTGTGATGGAAGCACAAATGTCTGCAGACATCGAGAATCATCTTCTGCAGCAAAAACAATTTCGATTTCCCAAACGCCAACTGGGACGAGTCCTCCTACTTGATTCCGTCGCTCGAACATCTTTTCAAAGATCGGGCATCCTATTGCAGTCTCCCCTTGGAGGTTCATCTCCGTGATGATTGTTCTGCTGCAGATCGACAGACTCATATGCGAACTGTTGCGCCTCGAAGTTCTAGTCTTGTTTCTCCTTCTACTGAAAGTTTGCCTTCCTGTACTACATGATCTTCTTTCTATCATTCATTCTCGCCTCCCTCGTCAATATTACCTTTATCTGTGCCATTGTCAACATCACCACCTTCACGTTCATCTCTTCCTTCAGCTTCTTCTTTGCTATTATCCGCATCTTCACTAGGGTCTTCTCCAATAGTAACACCTTCAGACTTGTCTGTTCATACTTCTTCCGAAACTAATCTACCATCTGTTACTCTTGAGTCACCTTCTTCCTCTCCACCTCTTTCACCCTCGCTACCTGCCAATCTGCATTACGTGCCTTCTATAACTTCTCATTCAATGTCCACACCTTTGATTTTACCTTCCACTGACCATCTACTTGCTCCATCTCTACCATTTTCATTGTGTAAAACTTGCTTTACATTCAATTTCCCTTCAATTTAATTTGATATATTCTGACTGAAGTAATACTTTATAACAGGCTGAAGCGAGCCACAGTAACTTGGCCTCTTGATTATCGACATGATGAAGATTGTCCAAACTCTAGTCTGTGAGCGATCTGATTTATCATGGTTATTTGAGTTTAGCCTAGTCCTGCTTGACCCTGCTTGGCATTGATTCAAATACATACAAGGTGACAAGCCGGGGTGAGCAGGACAAGCTCAACTCACTTTATCATGATTCTCAAAAATTTGGAGAATATTTTCTCATTTCTTGCTATAATATCCTTGCACTGCGGGGATGAAGCACTTTTCTCACAAAGAATAGGCTGAAAATTTTGAGCATTTTGTAGAAAATTGTAGCTGAGATTATTCTGGAACAACCTGCTAAGGATTATGCTGAAATTAATATAGGAATATTCAAAATAATCGCATTTCCTGCCATGTTCATGATTGTTTCATGGAGAAATTTTGAAAAAATCTCAGCAAACTTTAATGGAGAATTTTTGGAGAGTTTTGTACCTAATCTCTTCATATTCACTACAAGATTAGGGTTTCATGCCCGCAGTGTTGTTTAGTCTCAGAACAATGTATTCAATGTTGATATTGTTCATTGGATGCCAACTCCAATCAGGCTCAACTATCAGGCCAATTGTACCATAAGTTACTATCCGGAACCCAGTTGCTCCCCCTCTTCGGGTGTCCATAAAAATCCCGTAGTGTCATAAGTATACATTCATAGCTGCAATGGCTTTTGAAGATGGTATCGACCACGCAAGCGAATCCAATCCAGCTATCGCCTGCGGAAGTTTAGTTCGGAAGGCAACCTCATTACCATCAAAGCGAAAAACACATACAACAAGGAAATTGTCAAATCACCATGCACTCGCGCTTTAATTTCCACGGCAACATCCAAGTTGAGATCAAGGCGTAGCTTTAACGGCTTATCGCCTCCACCTCCTCCACCTGCTACACCACCAAGCAATCCGCCGACCGCATCGCCGACGCTTCCTACAGCACCAGTGGCAGTATCTGCGACTTTGCTCACGCCTGGGAGACCACCAAGAGGACCACCACCACCACCACCACCTTGGTTTTGTTGACCTCCTCCTCCTCGACGACGATTACGAGGTGGTCGAGAACCTGGATCAGTTGCTACAGATAGACTGCGGGAAGCCCGACGACGCGAACGCTGTTGAGTTGGGGGAGGGGATGTACCGCCAGCCATGTCAGACGTTGAGCGCTGAGTGGGGTCCACAGATTGCGAGGAGTTGAAAGAGATTTTCGAGAATATAAAGACTCCAAGAGTATGACGATTGTATCTGATGAGCTCATTTTAATCAAACAACATATGGGTTGTCCATGACGACGGCAGTTATACTGCGATTTGTGCCTGGTCAGGAACATACAAACCAATACCAGAGTTACCACATACTCGCAGCTGTGGCGTAAAAATGGTGGTCATCCTATGATATCACTCTGGCGTCGCGTTGCGGAGCCTTGAGCTCCTGCAGCACTTTAAAACAGTTCTAGACTCGGGCCATTGAGAGAAAATAATAACACAACATGTCAGAACACGATTTTCGTCTCGGCCAAGGACTCGATAACGCGCCTCCACCCAGTACCACCAACGAAGACCGGAGCGACGAGGAGAGAAAGAAGGAAGCTGAAATCGCAGAGCGTCTCTCGCGACTCATCGAAGACGCCAATTCCAGAGTGATTCCACTCACTAGAATGATTCGGAAGGTGAATTAAAGTCCCCTCTCATACCGTGGGTTTCAACCATTGATATTAACCTGCGAATCCACACATAGCACATCGAGGCTATGGATGCCCGCCCAGAGGAAGACCGCAATGAGGGCGAGCTCGTTCAACAAGTCAAGCCGCTCTTGCAGCAAGCTGAGCAGATCATGAACGAAACACAGGGCATGATCAAGGGCGCTGATCCAGAAAATAAGATTTCCCAACGAGCACAAAATCATCAAAAGGCTCATAAGGCGACCCCAGAGGAGCAGAGACTCGCAGAGGCTTTGAAGGTGGTGAGTGAATTTTACAACATCAACGAGAGGCACTCGAATATATATATATATATCTTCAACAGATGATCGAAGAAGTAGGAGGGACTATTGAATGGGCTCGGAACAAACTTGACGCCTTCCCAAAGGCAAAGAAGGATCTCGGTCCCCTACTCGATGCGCTTGGACGTAAGTTTCACAGTCATGTTCCCTATGTTTCGATAATCTAAACCTTACCGTAGAACCACTCACTCAAATCGTAGCCGGCGTTGGAATGCTACTCGCTGGCGTTCTCAACCTCCTCGGGAGTCTCCTCAGTGGCCTTGGTTTGGATTCGTTGTTGAAGGGTATTTTTGCCGCGACGGTGAATTGTTTCTTTGAGCCACTGCTCGAACCTTCGTGCTACGGATACTGACGTGCGATTCAATAGGGTCTTGATAAGATATACCAGGGATTAGGTCTCGGGAAATTATACGGCTGAAGTGATATGCTGGCAGAACAAAACAGTAACAAGTTGTAAAAGAAACGGTTGGAAAGGACTACATAACACACCTTCAGAGCCTTGCTTGTATCAATATATGTTCTATACAGTGTAGCTGTACTGATTCTATGTGCTACGGTTGCGACTCGGGACGGTACTTTGCGAGAGAGATCCACGCTTACCCAACAAGAAGGGACGGTGTCGTCTCGATGACAACTTTTGATCATGAGTCAGAGGCAACGGAGCTCAACGGAGGTTTCCCAGAGTTAGTGGGAGGATTAGGAGCGGTATGAATACAGAGGCAGAGGAGGATTCATTTACGAATTGAGTGGAGCTCCTAAGTCGTTCTGTTTTTGCAACGCCTGTATATACATAAACCTTGCATGCACTAGATATACAGCAGAAGAAGAGTAACTTGTGAGTAAGCGCCTACCCGACC
This sequence comes from Lentinula aff. lateritia, assembly GCA_027886305.1. Taxonomy (NCBI): domain Eukaryota; kingdom Fungi; phylum Basidiomycota; class Agaricomycetes; order Agaricales; family Omphalotaceae; genus Lentinula; species Lentinula aff. lateritia. The sequence goes on along the minus strand of MU795437.1, from coordinate 11,733 downwards.
GTGATTCAGTCACGAGACTTGATGTGCAATTACGAGCGCCACAGTTGATTATCAGTCAGAAAACCTCTCTTTTTTCAGAGTTGGTTTGAAGAATGCAGTCATGAATGTTTAACCAGGCACGGTCTCCTGCTAAGGTGTATTGAGCCAGACAGGTATGAAACTTTTGATCATTTCAACACTGAAAATTGAGCCTGTCTCGCCTGTTTTCAAGCACTATGGTATCAACAACATCTACAGCCAATCCGAACTCTTCTCGGCTTTCTCGACTCATTAGTCTCCTTCTGGAGATTCACCCAAACACTTTATCGGTGGCTTATGCCACTAGTAATGAAACTCCTTCCTTTTCTGACCATAAATATCCGTTCGACTTTGAAGGCATCGCTGAACTGGATCAGGAATTCTGCCTTGGTCTGGGATTCGGCGAGAAGAAGAATATAGCAGTCCATGAACCACGGAGCGGACTCTTTGGCGAGAATGCACTCGGAGGACAGTCTGATAAACATGTTGAAAATTTCGAGGATTTTGGGTGGGAAGATGTTTTACAAGCGTACGTCGGATTCTCGACCACCTCTCTTGTCACTTCTACAACACCATCGCCAACAACTTCGACGTCGACTCATTCGTCCACAAGTTCTTATCCTCTTTTACCTCCCGCTATCCACCAACTGATTGCACACGTCCATGCTCAGTCTCTTCTTCGAAAGCCTATCGAACTTCCATTCTACGACCAGAACAAGCGAATGGTCGGTATGTCTCCCAAAAAAGCCCATGAAGTGACGCGGATGGCTGCATATGTTGCATTCATCGCCCAGAAACTTCGTGTACCAAATGGTGTATACATTGTCGACGTCGGTGCAGGTCAAGGTCACCTTGCTCGTGAGCTTCTTGACGTCGTTCCGAGTGTGAGAGGTGTGTTGGCGTTAGATGGCGATGCTGTTCTTGTTGAAAGACAAACGAACGCGCGTCCAAACAGGGGTTGGGCCAATCTGAAAGGGAAGGATTACGATGTGGATGGAATTGATAGAGGTGATGCGACCCAAGTGACCCATAAATTCTGTCGCGTCAGCTCCTCGGAGAAACTCATAGAAGCTGTGGATGAGTGGTTTGTGGAAATGGAGACATCGGAGGTCCTGCGTTCGGATGTCCCAAAACCTGTCATATTGATATCACTGCATGGTTGTGGTTCTCTAAGCCTCGACGTACTTCGAGCTTGTGTCGGCAACAGCGATGGAACTGAAGAATTCGTTCAACGATCAAAACGGAAATGGGGTTTTATTGCTTCCGTCACAGTCCCTTGTTGTTATAACCTATTGAGGGACGGGGAGTATCCGTTATGTGTACCCTCTTCCTCACTTTCATCTCATCCCGAATCTTGCGGTGAAGCTTCGAAATATCGTTCATTTAATCAACTTGCTTCGCCTTTTCAGGCCGCGACGTCTCCCATCACAAAATACATCCTTCCTCACCCTTTGACACCGAATGCGTATCACCTTGCAGCGCAGGTACCTGATACCTGGGTTTTCTTTGAACCAATAAAAACGTCACTTCCGTGTTCTATGGAAGATTTGACTTCAAAAAAAATTGGGATTGAAACGGTGAATACCACAGTGCATCCTGCGATCGCTGATTGCACTCCTTCCGTATCTGCTTCTCTCGCAGTGCGCAAAGTAGTCTGGCGGGCCTTGTTGGAGTGTGTTCTTGTTCGAAAGGGCATCAAGCTGGATAATTTGGAGGATAATTCTTCCAAACTGGGTTTTATTCCACCCATGGAGGCGAATGCTTACATTCAGGGTGGTACCAATATCACAGATCTTGATCCCTCTCTCTCCTCTTCCTCTACGTCGTATTCAGGTAAAATAGGCTCTAACTTAGAGCAAGGTCGTCTCGGAAAGATAGGCCGCTTTCCGTCTCGTGCGTACGACTCATGGGCGACGTTTTTGGGTATGGCTGAGGCAAGGTTGGGGGTTGATCTCAGTCATGAGAAGTCCTGGACGACAAGCTCAAGCTCGCCCAATAGTCCACCTTCAATGTCGGCTGTTCCATCTGCAGTACAACCTATGCCCTCGTCTCAATCAATCACGATACAAAAGTCTACTTCTGGCACGGCTCAGCGTTACCCAATATCCGCAACACTACCTCCTTCTCTCGCTCCTCTCGCTCGTGCGCTATCCATACTTCATGTCCTTCGATGTATTTTAGGCCCACTCGTCGAAAGTGCATTGCTCGAGGATCGGGTGCAATGGGTACGTGAGCAGCTGGTAGCACGTAAACCAGGGTTCCCGACAGCAGAGGGCCAAGAGCAGGAAGTGAAGTTAGCCAAGACCAACGTCGAGATGGGGTATGAAGCATCACTTGTTCCGCTTTTCTCCCAACTGGGGGAGGCGGGAAGTGCACGGAACATTGCGGTAGTTGTGGTACCAAAATATCTTTCTGGGTAGAGAAAGTCCGCTCCCGACGTTGGTTATTCAGACGTTCAAACTTACCCCGGTGTGATTGTTTGAGAGGCAGACTCTGGTATCATTATTAGATCTGCAGGAGCTTAAAGCTCAAGGCCTGCCTGAATTCTATATTGGGAATCATGAAGTCCAAAAGATTGACGCTAAAGCAGTGGGTAGTTGTCGCTGGGAAGGCGGAGAAGCGAAGACCTAACAAAGGACTTGGTGAGTAGGCGGTACACTTTCTCTGTCGACGTTATCTTAGTGACGTCTTCTCCCGGGTGGCTTACTCTCTGCCTCTGAATTGCCTAGCGTCAATGTAAAGCTATGCAAACTTGGCAACTGCAGTGATTAATAGCGGTTTCAGCGGAATGATGGTGCCATGCAATATGGATTTTTGACTGAGCACAGTATTGCTTATCGGTCTCGGAAGAAAAGCAAATGCCTTAATTTCTGGAGGGCTATAAAGGGGGCATCACTTGTATTGGTTTTTTCAAAACCTGGGATCCTAATACACTCATTCTACACTAACTATCAACTATGGCCATAGGCTATGTCTCAGCCATTCGTAATTTAGAGGTCATTAAATTCACAAATTGTGGGTACTGCTTCTATGTAAACTTCTATGTAGACTTACACTCTATGCAGTGGCTGCAGGCACGGTTATAATATATGATCATTGTCAGTATCTTCAACTAGTCCTCATGCTTACGATTTTCCAACCGCTCATTGAAATCACAGTACTAACACTGAATGACGAGGTGAGTGTGCATATATTTTACTTAGGCATCTGGCGTTTTTTGATGATTATATATTCAATAGTTTGAACATATTTGGGTATGGATAATTTCAAGTTTGTATCATTATTGGTTTGCCACTGACATACCTGTTAGAAAAATTCGTGGTCAATGGGAAAGGCTCTATTCATTATTGTGAGTCCGCCACTCTGTTGGCCTATTGCAGACATTCATGTGTTAACTTTCTAAATTCACGTAGAATCGCTATTACTCACTCATCGCCACGATTGTGTGAGTTGCGGACATTCATCATATTGCTCATCAAGTTGGAAAAAACTCTGTTGAATCCCTCTTTGATGACGATTTCAGAATCAACAATTACGGTGAGCCAAAAAGCAACATCCTTGTAAAATTGTTCAACATTGGAGCGAAGCTCTTTTCGGAACTCTAAATGAAGCAGTAAGCCGCCATATTCTGTGGTATGGATGAATCATCTAGCTCAACAATCTCTAGGGGTGAGTATCATGTTCCGGCTTGATTCACTTCAGTTACATGTAATAACCCGGTTAGATGTATGTTTCCAGGTCTTGTGAGGCAATTCCACCCACTGAGGATGTTCTCCAGGTTTTCAATATTTCCACTGGGAGGGAGGGGGTGGTCTCATTACCTGCATAATAACAGAAAGTAGGCCCACAGTTGGATCATTAAAACAATCACAAACCATATACAGCAATCCTACTAATGCGATTATATGCAATGTACGCCCTTGACAAGAGGATGTTGAGCTTGATGCTTGTGGGTTTTGTACTCAGCATAGCAAGTCAAGGAGCAGTGGTTGGCGTCGCATTGAAGAATGTCAGAGGTGAGTTTGGAATAAACACTCCTCTTGGGTGATCTCAATCTGATCCCACCCGAAGCATATAAGGATACTGAAACACTTTTATGTGTGCCCTTACTACCAACCTTTTCCTATTCCTTTTGGATCCCAAGACTCGCATTTGAGACGGTTTTGTGTATCCTCGCTCTGATTCGAGGATTCCAGCTCCAGAAGGATGAGATTGGGGAGACCGATTGGTCAGGTAATGATCTTATGAGGATATTAATCAGGGACTCCATTGGGTATTACATAGTGTAAGTTTCTCACTCCTCTGATTTATTCTACCCACTGAATTACACTTCAAATACTCAGAATGTTCGCTATTTATCTGATGTGCTTGGTGGTCTGGATTACCAACGTCAGTACCAATAACTATGTGAACTAGCTCACGCTAACACTTCGCCAAGATTGACCTCGCTGGAATTTCCTTTGGAATATCAGTTGCATTCTTGTGCGTGTTGGGAGATAGATTTATTCTAACCATCAGAAAAGCCACATATAGTAAAAGGGATCAGCTATCCACGTCGATTGCAAGAGGAGTCGAAGCAGATCTTCTATATGCACCAAGTGTTGAATAATGCATCAGGCATACATAATGATTTGGTCCTGATGGGCATAGAGGAAAGAAAATTAATGAAAGTTTGTCCACACAGAACCGGGGTCCCGGAAGAACCATTCATATTATCTACATCTCAAACTTATATTGCACAGAACGAATGAGTACTGTATATATCAGTTTCGAGAACTTCTAGCTTCCATTAATGTCTTCAGCCATGCGAGCCAATGTTCAATATTTTATTCAAAGACCTTGCTAATCAGAGTAAAAATATTGTGACTTTTGACGAAATACTGGATTTTTGTTCCATAGATGAAGAAATTAGTTCTTCATACTGACGGATCATACTGGCGGACACGGGTCAATTGAGTCTGACAGCGAGAATGGTGTGCTCGTGGCCAAAACCGCGGTCTTGCTGACATCCATAGCTTCAATACCAAACACCCTAAAGACAGCCAGTGAGCTCCTATTGTACAATGTCAATAGCAAAACTCACCCTGGAGAAGCAATAGCGAAAAGTACTGTTTGAGGAGTCAAACCTGTATCGGTGGGTGTGGCGAAGAAGCTCGTGAACTGTGGGTCATCTTCAATGATATATGCCAAGGCAAACGTCTCTGGGTCGTCTTCCGTTTCACGCGTGAAGGTTATGGGTATTTCGCATCGACGTTCCCATTCGGAAGGGACATCGATCTGGAGGGAATGCACTTGGGCTATACCAGCTGCGAGCAAGAGGACAAGACGTGTGCTAATTAAACAAGATGGGGGTAAACAATTTGAAAACGGATGTAGAAGGGAGGCCACGTACCAAAGTGACGCTCGCATGTTGCTGGGCAGTGGACACAGAAAGATGAATGGCACCTTTATAAACCTCAGACCAGACGGCGATTTATTACCGCGATTTGACCATGAGGAGGATAATGATCTTCCCGCTGTGCCCGTCTATCATACATCTTCAACAGTCCTCGAGTCCTCGACTCGATTGTCGTTTGATTCTATAGGACCCAGGTCACAGGTGCCTCTCATCAAAAACTGTACCCATATCAGCGGTTAGTGTTTCGAGCCCCTCAAAGATTAATCGACACTGGATAGGATTTGCGTAAGGGTCAAGTTCTGGATCCCGATTATTTGATCCTCTTTGATAAAACCTGCCCAAAATCCCAAGTTGAGTACCTCTTACTCGGTGCACAATATGCTCCGTTTGATACAAATACCAACTTTCCAAGCCGTTCTAATTCGCAGAACCTGTATATCTACAGCACAACACCTGTGCCTACCTGTGCAATCCCATAGTTGACAGCAAAGCACCAATGCTGTTACAATACATACTGGGCCGCTGCTTAGTGTGACGTTGTTTTGTTCACTCAGTATATATGATAATCTGGGATTACTCGCTCATTAGTGGTTTGCTACTCATTAATTCTTTATTCGAAGTCAGAATCGAAGGCACAATCGGAATGGGTTCAATACAACCGATTGCGGCCTCGAAGTCTGGGGAAGTTGGGGACTCGAGCCCCCTCGCCCCACAATTACCGCCGCTCTCTCGACAGGCCCAGCCTGATCGAACAAGGATCTCATTCCCTTCGGCGTCAACTGGGAGACTCACTACCACCTCTGAGTTGGATTCTGAACCAGCTCCCCATTTACCACCGCTACGGCTAGGATCTCAGTTCGCTCCGGAATCTGTATTATTACAGATGCCTCCTCGAACAACTCTACTGCCTCCTCGCTCTATTGGACCATCTTATGTCGTAGAACCCGAGCCAGTTTGGGATTCATACAGTAGCAGAAGTTTGTCACTCTCTTCGTCCTCCGGTGAAACCCAGCAAGACTTTCCGATAGCTGATGCGCCTACACCGACACACCGTACGTTGTCTAAACCCACTCAGCACGGCATACAAATCACTATGTCGCACTGGCGATGGCTCTTGACAATTGTGGTGTTCATACTGAGTATAGGTTCGGCCTTCGCTGGATACAAAAACAACTCGATAGCTGTAATTGTTGTTGGAGTTGTCACCGCAGTGGCATCGTTGATGTGAGCGATTCAGTTGCTTTTAACGCTTTGGATCCCAATCACGTCCAATAGATCGTTTGTTATTTCCCAATGGTCAGAGACTCATAAAATGAATCAGGGGTCATCGACATACCAAACACTCCATGACCTTGATCAAACACAGGCACCTGCCCGCGAAACGATCAGGTTGCCTGAGCTATCATTCAACCGTGGACCCTCGATTGAGGCTTCGAACAGCAATCCCCTGAATCTATCTCAGCACAGGGTCTTCCAGTCGTTAGAGGGTAGAATGTTTACAGGTTCATCAGGCTTGGAAATCAACGGAGGAGAGCTCAATGAAGTCAGGAAGCGTCATAATCAGTCCGAGAAGAAGGAGGAGTAGTTTACATCGTGAAATTCATATAGCCCAGAAGGGTTTTTTTTTGGTTCAGAGGCTCTTCATTTTTTGTATTTGTACAACTAATTGGTGTTATACGAAATACGTCAACATTCCGACACTCAGCTTTGGTCGTTTGATAGCGGATACCGTCGCAGTAAGTAATTGAGAAAAGCACGCATTGTAGCATGCAGAGGTTCAATGTAAGGACCAAATGACGTGGGAAATTTTTCTCAACGACAACAACTTGTAACCAACGACAGCGAAGGACGGCGAGGATTGTACCAAATTTCTACGTTTCCTTCTTCAAAGCTCAGGTCGGCTGTATCTGAACTGCGAAATGACGAAACATAGTAAAAACAATACTGCGTCCTCAATTTTTTCCTACGCGGAATATAAAAAGTTGGACTACGGAACGAAGAAGGTACATCTTTTCTCTTCTGGGCTTGCCCGAGTTTGAAACTGTCATTTCATAGCAACGTCTTGGAAATGAATCTATGCGCCGCTTTGACGCCTGTGCGCTCTGTTTGAACAGAGCTCGAGAACCTTTAGCTTGTAATGAAGGTCATCTATTCTGCAAGGAGTGCGTTTATACGGATTTGTGTGAGTGCTGTCACTCAAAGCCGTGCTAGGACAGAATGCTTATCGTTTCAGTAACGCAGAAAAAAGATATCAAACGGCAGAAAGAGAAATTAGAAACGATGAGGAGAGAGATAGAGGAAGAGAAGGCGAAGGCAAAGCTTGCTGCGAGGGAGAGGGTCCTCAAAGAGTTTGAGAAGGGTCAACTGGGCTTAGGCAGTCATAATGCTTCGGCGATTAGTTCTGGAACTTCTATAAGTTCAGATAAGGACGAAGATGGGGGTACGTCCTATTTCTCAGTTCGCCGTCCTTAACTGGAATCAAATCTTGTTAATCTCTAGCAAATTCGTCCAATCCCCTCAAACGTAAATTCAACTTCTCTTCCTCGACCGTGGAATCTTTAGCTCTTGAAGCCGAAGAGGCTGCTCTGCGTCAAATCGAAGTTGAGCAGCGAGAGGCATTGAAGGCGAAGTTGCCAGACTTCTGGTTGCCTTCGTTGACGCCCACGTATACAGGAAAGGGCGACGCGGAAAGTGTAAAGAGTCTGGAGGATGTCAAGTTACAAACAACCTGCAGAGGAGGAAATCCAAAACATGCGCTAACGTGAGTTCCCATATGCACCTGCTTTCTGTAATTCATTCTGCGGTGCCTTTCTCGTACTCACCATACTTTTGAGATAGCATGAAATCACTTATACCTGTCAAGTTCACGTTTGAGACCTCCAGCAAGCCCAATTCAAAAGATTCCGACCAACAAGCGATATGCCCCTCATGTAAAAAGGTACTGTCAAATAATACCTTGATCTTTTGTGAGTCGATATATTCTCGTTCTCGGACGTCGACCATTGCTTGCGTCGCACCGTATCCGTCACATATTCCACAACATTTCACTCCCTTGTATAGCATGCCACTCTCCTTCGGAGTAGTTTGCGCTTATTTTTTCCCCTAGCGAGCACTTGAATCCGCTATGCGCACTTCCCCTCACTGTTCACTGTTCACGGGAATCGTGCTGGTTCTCTTCTTTCCTTTCCCAACATACACCTCGTCATCATGTTAACAAAGTTTCTCTGTTGTAGTATCCAAACCATGTGCACACGTAACCTGTAAGACATGTACGGACACCCTTGTTAAGCCCGCGAAGCAGTGTGTCGTTTGTGACACTGCTTTGAAGGTTCCTGATGATAGTAAAGGAGGCAAGGAGGGAAAGAATGATATCATTGAGCTAAGAAGGGAGGGTATGTTCACGTCCATTCTTTGTTTCTTCATTGCGCCCCCATTCTTATTGATACTGGTGTCTATATCTCACAGGTACCGGATTCGCAGGCGGCGGATTGGCCGAAACGTCGAAAGCTGGAATTGCGTTCCAGGGTTGAGAACGGAAATGATGCTCTGTCTGAGGTTTGATCACGAATACAAAGTATAAGATACGTCTAGTGTAAGACGTGCCTGCCTGACTGCCTTTGTTTTGTAATTTATGCCCTCTGGTGGCCCACAAGAGAAATAAAGCGCAAACGTATGAAGAGGACGATTGAATACCGACCATACATTCTTGGCATCCTTTCGCAAGATGTCATTTGCAATGTCAAGAAAGAGCGACAGCATCCATGGGCGTTCTCAGCTACTATGAGCCTACCGTCAAGGAGCAGTCAAGGATTTCTGGAATTTCTCCCGAGTGCATCGGTGTATCACGCTAAACTGACCGCGAAACCGGCTAGTACTGTCAGAGTAGTACTGTCAGAGTTTCTTCGGCTAACCGTAAAGCAGAACCTTGTCATACTTATGTGACTCGAGACTTGTTACAACTTTCCGGTTTTCGCGAAGTCCCGTTAACAGCATTCATGCTGCAGTGGGTAATCACCGTGCGCCATGTCGTCTGCATTGAGTCGAATGATTCCCGGAACACTTTCTCCTAAGGATTCATTTTTCATGTCGTAGCTGACTTATTGGATAGATCCACAGCTGGTAGCTACCTGCAGTTCAATATAAGGTTTCGTGTCATATCGGATCATAACTGAATGTCAATCGGCCACCAACGCTCTACCGACAGGCTTCATAAAAGCAGACTGGGACATGAATGATATTCTTTACCCATAGTAACCAACATTCTGGTAGGGACGGTTCTTTCCATGGATATCTCTAGAATTATTTCGGATGGTTATGTGGATCGATATGCAAATTGTGAGCCCTCCTATTTGGCAAACTTTTTTGCTTTTTGATCTTCATCATTGAAACAAATTGTTCTTAGTGGCTGGATGCACACTCCTACTCTACGACTATTGTTAGTTGTACCAATGGGTTAAGCATTGTAAAATCTACTGATTGCACTTCTTGCAATAGTAGTCACCCTGGATGATGAGGTGTGTTTGTTGATCACATCAAGTTCTGGTTCCTTTTTTGATATCATGAACTCGCTGTAGATTGAATTCATCTGGGTAGGAAGAATCATGATACCCATACATCTCTTTTTCATCACTATAATGTCTACAGAGAAAACCATGGTCAATTGGAAAAGTGTTATTCATAATTGTGAGCATGCTTGTATTGTATAATTACCAATCATCCTAACAATGTTTATTCAGAGCCGTTATGATTCATTGATAATTACAGTTGCGTAAGTTGACCATCATGCAAACTATTGAAATTATCCGACTTTCAAAAGGGTCAATAACCACGGTAGGCAATCTACTAAGCTCAATACATGGGGAAGACTGTCCTCACAGTTTACTTACAGCCTTTTTTGGAGGTTTAAGTGGTTCAGTGAGTGTTGTCAATACTGTTATTATTCTATTAAATGCTCATTATCACCCAGGGGTAAGTGCTAAGTCAATATGCCTAACCTAACTTTGAATATCAACCATATAGATGTATGTTTCATCTACCATGTGTTTGTTTTAAGGTCTGACTATTTGGACTTGCAAGGCATTCAATTCTCTCACTGGCATGGTTGGAGTGTGTTAAGATCATGTACACCGTGTAACCATGCCAGAGGCTACAAGGCGTCTAAGTGCGGAGGGTCGAGTGGGACAGTAGTGAAGTTATTAACAACACCACTGTTACGCCGTTAGTCCCCGGAGATCGAGAATAGAGAAGAGGAGAACTAGAAGCAGCCAGGTCGGAGCGGCGGTAACACCAACGACGGGGAGCAAACCAAAGAACTTATAAGTCCTAAGGTCAGAGTGAGAAGTACTTCAAGGCGACGAGCCAGAAGACTTAAAGACCAGAGAGGATGAACTCAGTTGAAGAGGAGATCTAAGTTGATCTAAGATGATAATTAAACTGAGGAACTACAGTAGCATACAGGCAGTATTTATATCTATGGATCGGCGCATCGGTGCAAAGCGCCAGACTAACTACTAGGAGCTATACGTGTAGTACCTGCAGGGTAAGGTAAAAGACAATAAGGAGAGACTAGAAGGAATGGGTATGTGTAGCGAGAAAGAACAATAAAGAGAAAATTACAATAAAGGGTGGATCTCGGGATACCAAGCGGCGAGGTAAGGCGCCGAGGCATGGACTTGACAGTATCCCCCTCTTAGGCTTGAGCCCTCGAAAGCCGTTAGTATCGGGTTTTACTATTAGTCATCAAAGGGAATTTTCCGGAAGCCGTCAGCATCGGGATTTTATCCTTTTAGTCAGTAGGAAAAAATTTTGCTGGTTCACCATACGCCGATTACAATTCGAGGATAATCCTGGTCTGTGCGCCATTTTGACCCTATAAAGCTAGGTGGATATTCGCCTTGGACCTCCATCTCCAAAAATCCTAAGTCCTCATGTCTACTAGTCGCACCACCACACAAACCACCTCTGACATCGGTTCCATCCTGGTCACTGCTGGGACTGGTAACCAACCCCCGGCCCCAGCTCGCCTGATGACGCCAAGCGTTTCTGACGAAGAGCGGGAGCTCGAGAGCCAGTTAGCACGCAACCGGGAGAGGTTGCAACAATTGAAGGAGAAGAGGCAGGCCGAAGAAGCAGCCAGGAGAAAGGCGGAGGTGTCACAAAGCGTCAATGACGGAGTGACTAAGTGGGGCAGCGGTGCGGAGCAACTGAGTAAACGGTCAAAGCGGAGCAACTGAGCGAAGCGTGGACAGGCTGGTCCCAAGATAATGACAGAGATATATTGAGTATCGTAGTCATAGGTAATACTAAGTAAACACATA
>MU795436.1:0-22536 GCA_027886305.1 Lentinula aff. lateritia | reverse complement strand
GTCGAGAGTGAGAAACGGATGAGCGCCTAATATCACTCATCGCCACTCCTTATCTTATCCTATGATAAGCCAACCTACGGTTGACTTATCTCGGACTTATCCGCGGTCACATGATTTTTGCTGAATTGTTACGACTCCGTCGAGCGGAATTTTTTCTCTTTCCGGTGTGATCGATATCATCAATTTCATTCCACCGACTTCCTTTTTAGGACATTTGAAATTGCTCGACTAGCGGAGCTGGTTAAACTTTCGACTAGTTTGCTGGCCAACAGTTACTCGAAGAATGTATCTCTCTGCTGCTGCTCGGCCACATCCTGTGAGCAGGCGTTGACGAAGCTTAAATCTGATTTTCCATGATAATAGCTCGCTTACGTGTGGAGTCGTGTGGAGCAACACATTACACTTAACTTTTCACGTTTCACGCCTTAGGCTTCACTCCTGTTCCAAGTCTTTGTACAGAAATGGTACGTCTTTTTGCTATGTTCTCTGTATGTACATGAGCCAAGGATTTCTACTACAGGTCCAAGATTCAGAGAACAACACTATTATCCCGTTTCAAGTTGCTGACCTTCCTGTAGAACTTATCAGGTCGGTCTTCTCTTTATGATCTATACTTTGGGGAATCAATTCACATCACATAAACACAGAGAGATTCTTGAGTTTGCCGCATTCTCTTGTAGCAAAACATCACTCGCCCTGACTTTTGTGTCTTCAATGTTCAGGAGGTGGACTCTGCACATTCTCTACAGAACTGTTGTCCTTCGAACTGCTAGTGATGTCAAAAGTTTCTTGCATGCCCTGACATCTTCCTACACGCCCAACTCTCCGCTGATACATCCTACCTCACTTTCTCAAAACGTGAAGCATCTTGCTATCTTCGCACTTGGTCCCCTCCAATTTATCGAAAAAATCATTACGTGCTGCTCGAACGTGCAGAGTCTGGCGTGCGGGTTCTCCTTGACTAGCTATGCCTCCATCAGGCTAAAGCTGACTGCTGCCATTATAGTCGAGGTACCTTCTCAGACGCAAGTTAGAGAACGGCATCTACTCGGACTGTCTTGTCGCGACTCAATACCATTTTCTCTGCTCAGCCAAGATACCACTCATCTACATGTTCAGATATCCTCGCTGCAGGTCCTGCTGTCTCTGTTGCAGATGCATAAACAGCTACCAATCCTGTCCCACTTGGCATTGAGAATACCATCCACCTTACTTGCGACGCGTCATTCAGCCTCGCTCTTCTTCAAAAGTTTACAAGAGTACAATGGAAATCTTCGTACGATCCTCGTACTGATCACAGATGGCTCAGAAGCGTTCTTCGATGAATGGGATGTCGCAAGGAGTATGTTAGATGCAAAAGTTGTAATCGAACGGGCTTTGGGCTCCGCTATTTCGCAATGGGAAAATCAAAGTGTGATAGGTAAGGGCAGTCTATGGGCTTCCGCCGATGCTGAGGTGGAAAGAAGGATGAGACGTGACAATGCTTACAGTTAAATCTCCCAAAAGTACTGATATCCATATCCATGTCTATGTATATATCACCCTTGTGTGGTTTCGTACTTTGATGTTGCGCTTCAGGCAGTTACAGCCCTAGTAGTATTACGGCATGCACCTTTTCCTTTTATACCACTCCAATGTCGGCCCAATCTTCAGATGTTGTACCACCAGTGAATCGCCATAAGCTTACAGCGGTTGAGCGTCAGCGAGCTCAGCTCGACAAACTGCTCAAGGATCCTACCAAGGCAGCGTATGTCCCTCCACCGCCGAAAGAGAAGACCATCCGCCCTGCACGAGAAATGATGAAGAATGTCCAAGGCTCCAGCGCCGGCGCAGGTAGCGGAGAATTTCATGTCTACAAAGCAAGCAGGCGGAGAGAGTATGAAAGAATAAATCTACTTGAAGAAGCAGCTCGTAAAGTCCGTTCAATCTTTCACCTACCCTCTCGATTCAAACACTGACATTTATACACAGGAGGTTGAGGACGCAGAGTTTAAACGGAAAAGGGAAGAAGCAGAGGCGAATGCAGATGCAAAAACTGCAAAAAACCGAGCCAAACGCCAGAGGAAGAAAGGAAAAGCGAAGAATGCTGGTTCGGAAAGTACTCATGGAGCAACTTTTTCACAGAAGGAAGGCGAGGATGGAAATGACATTCCATTGAAGAAGAGGAGATTGGTGAATGGACGCGAGTTGGTGTTTAGGAAACAAGGGGAAGATGGAGAAGACTCCGATGAGGATAAAGATGAACAATCTGTCCCCAACTACCCTGCGACTGAGGCCTCCGATCCACCGTTAGGTGTGAGCGCTTCGGATACAAGGCCACCCCTGGTAGCTCCTTCGAAGATCGTCATTCATGAGGACGATTAATCTGCTCAGTTCCTCTGCTCCTACTAAAAGTCGGGTCAAAGAGGTGTATCTATGCATCAACCCCGGGGAAAGCAACCAGGTTTCGTCTTGGCATAGCGCTTGTATCTTGCGTATGGGTTTTTTCGTTGTGCAGTCATAATTGTATCTAAATGTAATTTACAAGGCTAAAGAAGACCTCAAAGACTTAAGATTGGCATAGTCTGAAATTTCTCCGTGTGATACCGACTCCAGGCATATTGTTGACCTGGTTGCTGTGGTATCAGCAATTTGCCATACCAGGTCACATCTCAATACTTTTCGAATGTCCTACAATCCATTCTTCAATGCTCTGATGACCTCGTAGGTTGTAAGACCGGTCAAAATGCATACATACGTTTCAGCTCTATTTTCATCCGAAAGTATTCGGCCAGCTTTAATTTAAACCGAGGATCAACCACTGTTGATATGGAAAGGTTTGGGATATAAGAACCCGTCGAAAGCTTGGTGTTCTGCTGTCGACAGACCATGCAGTTGTGTCTTGCTCTCGCTTCTTTGGCCGCCGTCGTGTCGAGTCTCCCCCGATTTTTGTTCAATAGCATCAAGAGATCAAGTCGAAGCTCCAAGTCAAAATTTGGTTCTGCGACTTATCAAGGGTTTGTAGCACAAGTAAAATATTTACGTCTTTTCCTGAATTTCCTGTAGCTTTGTACCCTACTACAACACGTTATGAGGACTGAAGAATCTTCAGATTTTTCAAAGACCTTATTGCTACTTCATCAGAATAATCCTATCACGTATATTTCTTACCTTATCGCTCGTCCGTCATTTGCTCAAAAGCTGAGTTCAGACCCTACATACTGTACTCATCAGCGCTTATTTATTCGCAAAATTTCTCTCAACTATCACAATGGAGCGGTCAGAATCTGAAGAAACTGTACACATATTTACTCAACTCGGCGAATATCTGATTGATTCCATCCTACGTGGAGAATCCATCGATGCAATCAAACACATCGTGCAAGAAGGAGCTCCACTTTGGTACCAAACTGAGAGTGAAGGAATGTCTGCCCTCCATGCAGCAGCTTATATGCAAAACACCGAGCTCGTTCAATATCTCATTGACGAAGGGGCCATATGGAACTCTGGTAAGCTGCTTTCGCGTATACGAGAGTTCACCCCGTGATCCGACATCGAGTACAGTGGATAATCTCAAATGTACTGCGGCGGACGTAGCCCTCTCATTCAACAATGAAACCATCTACACTATTATACGAAATGCAGGGATCCGAGCTGGTGAATCAGCTTCGATGTTCTTCCTCGTCCAAGCAACTCTGAACATCAGGCATTCGCAGAAATGCTGCTCACCTTGCTTTCCTCGCGTTCCGAGATTGAGGAACCTTCGTCTCTCACGATCCGATCTGAAGACGGGACTGCAGCTGCATCGACGAATGCTTTCCTGAAATCAAGACTGAACTTTATCAAGGATAAAAATGGTCAAGAGATATGCGTTGTGAAAGTGGGCGATGAAGAGATTGGTGTTATGATGGGTTGGGAACAGGGAATTATGCAGGAGACTGTGAAGAATTTATGTGAAGATCACCCGTCTTCAGATAATCTCAAGGTCTTGAATATTGGATTCGGTCTGGGCATTGTATGTGTTTTCTTTCCCCGCTCGTGACTCGGACAGGTGATAACTCTTTCGTAGATCGACACCCTATTCCAAACTCTTCCTACTCGTCCAATCACTCACTATATCGTGGAGCCGCATCCTGATGTGCTTCAGTACATGAAAAAGCTAGGGTGGTATCAAAAGCCCGGCGTCAGAATCATCGAACGCAAATGGCAAGACTCGATACAAGATCTGTTGGAAGTGGGTGGCTTCGATGTGGTGTACACTGATACTTTTTCTGAAGACTACAACGCACTTCGTGGGTTCTTCGAGCATCTACCCGACTTGCTCGCAGGTCCAGAATCCCGATTCAGTTTCTTCAATGGCCTAGGCGCGACCAGTGAGTTTCCATACCTACTCGAACTCGTTACTCCAAATTGAGTGCTTCACATATCCTATACAGATGCACTGTTCTATGATGTGTATACACATCTTGCTGAGCTCCACTTGGCTGATGTTGGTATCGATGTGTGTTGGAAGGACGTCATTGCATTCGACGATAAAAACTTGGACCGCTGGGGTAAAACCAGAGAATACTTTCTACTGCCTTTGTATAGACTCCCGATAGGTCGCATGTCGATTTGTGTGTAAATCAGAATACGAAGTTGATTATTTACATTCATTAGATAGTTGATGCTGATATACGGCAACTGATTTAGGGTTGCTAGTGCTACTGTATCCTTTAATATTATTATATCATTTCATCAACGTGATGTCAACTAACCTTTCTCTCCTTTCTTTGTGCCCACCCTCTCTACTTTTTTCTCTTTGTGTTCATCCTCCCTGGTGGTACCTCTTAACTTCGACAGGATCGATTCTTCCGGTTGAAACGTTCTTATTCCCCTTACTTCTCCAACTGCGCTCCAACTGTGCCCGCTAGCGGTCACTCCGAAAGACGCCTGTACGAGTAAAATTTACTCTCGTTGACGAAGATGGACCCGGGATATTCCACTGCGTATTCTGTCCCACATAGAACTGCTGGTGACATTGTGCTCGTGCGTAAATGTGTGTATTACATACGAACTTCATATACTGACTTGGCTTCAGTATCTGTCTACAAATCAGCCAAACCCACCAGTTCCGTTCGAGTTGCAGGACCAGGTGCGTCGAAGGCTTTTTCATAATTTTAGCCATCTCATTGAATCCTCATCTGCTTTAGATGACTCCTGCAGTTTGGTTGACGCGTCTCACTGCGCTTGCCAACACCGCGCAACGGTATTCGAAACCGTGGTTCGAGAGAATTTGGACCGTCACTGGGATCCTGTATGCCATCGATTTCCTTTGCTCACGCAATCTGTTGAGCCAATCATGATCAATTGTGTAGAGCTTCGTTCATTCTACCTGCGGTACTGTACAATGTCATTTACAACCACATGAACGTGCGTGGTGCGGACGGAAATGTAGACTTTGCTCGCTTGTCCGAGGTTAGTACATTTCGATGTTTCGAGATTCAAGCATCTCAGCTACTTTCTTTACCCTCCTAGAGTCGAGTAAGTACCTGAAAAGCAAGGTTTTCGGCTCCGATGATCTGATAAAATGGTTCACTTAGATGCTCACATTTGCCTTGTTTATTGGAGTGTTCTTATTCTTCTTCACTCCAATAGCAATTTGGAAGTTCATCGTGCGTTACTACTAAGCTTAGATACCGATGCCGTTTTCACTGCAAATTGTTATGCAGGGCCGCAAACAAGTGGATAGATTGGTGAGTAAATGGAATGGGGCCGATAGAATGAATTATGGCCAAAACGCTTCGTCAACTTGGAAAGCGCAGAGCCCTGGTATTTTTAGGAACAGTACAGTACGTCGAACGTGTTGCCACTTGACGATGGTCGATGATCATTATTGGGTTTTTTCCGTAGATCCTTACCATAAGCCTTCCTGCAAGCATGAAACCGACCTCATTTCATCCCAATGCTTATCTTCCATCGTACATCAACGGACCCATTGATCCAGATGCTAGTTACTACTATCCTTATAAATCCGAGCCAGGGCTCCCAAGGATGAGCGTTATCGGAAATGTTCCACTGCATATTGACGAGAAACGGGGATTTGAAGACTCTCAAGTTTAGTCGGATTGAGTTCGACTTCACAGCCTAGAGATGGGATGAAAATTGTCCCTGAAGTTTTCGTGAACAAGTACCATGTATTTAGTAGGTTGTAGTAGATGTCAAAGAATTTTTGAGCCAGCGATCATGTGCTCAGCGCTCCTTCGTCAATGACCATTTATAGTCTGTATATCTATGATAGGCGTGTATCATTATACTCAGCTCCAGATTACTGACAATAATACGACAACTTAGGCATTGTACCTGCGTGTATTATCATGATTGGCACAGAACCCGTCGCCCAAAACCTGCCGTAGTAGGAGGCATCCTTCCGGCAGTTTCGCAAGCAGTCGTTGCTCCTGCCGCAGAGACTAATTCCTCCACGCTCACAATATATTCAAGTCCCAGAAACACCCTGACATCTGCTTCAGGTGTCGTTGTCGCTGTCAACGAAATGAATGCCCAATCCACAGTCTCTCCATTACTGCAAGCCCCTCCATCTCCGGTTGGGATATCGAGCACCGGTTTGGCCTTTGATGAAGAAGTCAAGCTTGTGTATGGCGTCGTACTCTCTCTTCGGAATATGATTAAGAAGCTGTCCGGCAGGTACGGCGTAACGTCTATCATTTACCGCATACTCCGTTCACCGCCAATGTATTCAGAGACGAGCAATTCTTGAACTATAGGACCTCCGCCTACAAGCTGCATTTGTTCGAGACCATTTCCGGATACAAGTTTGTGATGTTGAGCGATCCCGGAACTGAATCTCTGCGATTTGTCCTCCGTCAGATATATGTTGGGCCTTTCCTTGAATATGTGGTCCGAAATCCCCTTGTCAGCATGGATTCGAAGGAGTACGGCATCGATAATGAATATTTTCGCACCAGTGTAGACCGTATGATCAGAGGCTCGTCGTTCTTTCCTTAACACCGCTGTATGAGTCAATAAAGATATTGAAAGGCATCAATATATTGTACAAGGATAGTTTTATCTATGCAAGTGAATGGTGCTCTAAGGCTCAACGGCGGAAACTTCCTGTTTTTCGAACTGTCTCCTCAACGTGCTCATGAGAGAAGCCTTCATCTCTTGTTCTGGCGCGCTTTCCCCTTTCTCATCGTCTCCGGCAACAGCCTCGTCCAAAGCCAACTTCATTTCGCTGAGTTTCAGCATATCTTCTTCAATGGTTCCTCGCGAGATCAACTTGACCACTTCAACGTCCCGCTTTTGACCTATTCGGTAAGCACGATCTTGAGCTTGACGATCATTATGTGGATTGAAATCTTGGTCAAACCTGCGGGGTTGGCCAAGGTCAGCCCGAGTTACCATTAGAGGATCAATAGCACCAACATGATCACGACCGAGGCGGCAGTGAGGTTGATTCCCATTCCTATTGACGTTGGATCGTAAGAACAATAGAAAACAGGAACCAAGATTAATATGTACGGACCGCCGGCTTTGGTAGATAGTAGAAAGATTGAAATAGATGCGTCTTCAGTGAATTCGTCTACCAAGGACTGGCGGACGTCGACAGGCGTCGAACCTGTAAGGACAAGGTATCGAATATCTCTCTCCTTCAGAATGACTTCGAGAATATCAAGAACTTGAGTGAACTGATAAGCACATTAGCCATTGCCAACGGACAGAAGATAGACAGGAGGGACTTTACTTGGGAGAAGATTAGAATTTTTCGATCCTCCTTTTGGTATTCCGCTAAAAGGCTCAAAAGCATCTGAATCTTGCCCGAGTCCAGGAAACAATCTGATGGTTGTCCAAATTTACGAGTGGACTAACAAGAATGGTTTGAATATACAGACACGGAAATGCCAGTGGGAACTACCTTGTACAAGCCACAAAAGTGCTGCAGCTCGGCATCTGTCATAACACTCATGTCTTCCTTGACAATATCAAATAATGCACCGCGTTTCTTGAAGTCAGGTTCCTTGAGAAGCTGCTTTGTAATAGAGCTCAGGATATCGTCGGTAAAGCGAGACCTGAAGAGCATGGGATGAAGGGCCGCTTTCCGTAGGTCCATCAGAACATTGGCACTGTTCTCAAGATACTGTTTCTCCTTGGCCTTGGCGGGAGGACGAGTCTTCTTCGGCGCCTTGCCTCGCCCATTTGTATCCAAAGTCGTCGCCGAATCGACAGGAGTTTCGGATTCGAGGACCGTTTTCCGAGAGCGTTGCAAAGTGTCATGGTAGATAGATTTTTGTAGCGGCGTGATTTCGCACCATTCGATTCGTTCTGTTTTCTTTGGCAGATCTTGGAGGACCTGGAAGCACGGACTCAGCTGGAAATATTGAATCTGTTTTAAATATTTAGTGCTTACCTGGTCTTTGCGTCGACGAAGAACAAATGGTGTCATCATTTTCTTTGCTCTAGACACGCGTTCTCGGGCGAGGAGACTAGCTTTCGAGTCACCTTTGACCTTGAATATTTGCCGAAGATCATCCAGTGCGTCTCCAAATTGATTCGGCAAGATGAAGTTCATTAAAGACTGTTACCAGGCTATGAGAACATTTGTAGATTATGGAAATCATGGTATCTTACCACAAGCTCTTGAAGGTTGTTTTGTAGAGGAGTTCCAGTGAGTAGAAGACGCCATCGAGACTGGACCCGAAGCAAAGACGAGTAGCGTTGGGATTGGAAATTTTTGAGCACATGTCCTTCATCGAATACACAGCACTGAAGGCTTCATGAGTACATGGGTAAAGGAGGAACAATGTAGCAAACATACATCCCATTCAATGCGCCGGAAGAATTTTCGATCGCTATCTCCCTGAGCCAGGTTGTACGTTGTGATAAGAACGTCCCAGCCGTCATCCTCACTCCCTGTCATTGACCTCCTGGTGTCTAGAAGGGTCTGACGTAGCTCCACTCTTTCGTTCTTTCCCCCGTAATATACTTGGACCGAGACGGAGCTTGCAAACCTGGCAAACTCCCTACACCAATTTTCCAGTGTGGATGATCTGTAATATTAATCTAGAAGTAAGAAAACGTAAATGGCAATGGCTGAAACGTACGGCACGACGATGAGATGGGGCCCTTTATTCCCTCTTTCCCGGAGCAGTGCCAAGAAGCTGATAACTTGCACAGTTTTGCCAAGTCCTATTCAAGACGTGCAGCATGCTTATCAACCAACTGATTTCGGGATAGAAATTATTTTCACTCACCCATCTCATCAGCAAGGATGCAACTAAAATTACTTCGATAGAGAAGATGAAGCCAATTCAAACCCAGAAGCTGATAGTCCTTCAGCTTCACGCTGTCTGATAGAGATGCAGGCTGCTCGGAGATATATCCTTTAGGTCTGTGTTCTTTGAGCGACGGCAATGTACGTAGATTGAGGGCGCCGTCTTCGACCGATTCCGGCAGCGTGTCGACTTGTTTCCCTTTGCCTTTGAATGGAATAGTTGTCCAGGTTGCAATAGAGGATTGCAACTTTGCACCAATCTCTTCACAGCCCTCGAGGATCTCATCGACGGCAGTGTATCCCTTGAATATTTCGACGGCCTCGTCTATCAAACGAGGGCTCAGCCCAGCGGGGCCAGCTTTTTTCTTGCCCTGCCCCAATCTTGTATTGAGATCGTCGACCGACTTGAACTCCCGAAGATCAATGATAGCTTGTGCCTGTACTTGAGTACAACCTATAACACATTCTGAATTGCGCTATAAAGAATGGATTAAGAATGGCATACCAGTCAATTCCTGAAGAGCTTCTGCGCCTTGTGTGTTGAAAAAAGTTAACACCCGAAGCTCATGGTGAGACTCCTGCCTACTGCGTTTATGTGACCGCTCTTCCTCGCTGTCATCCATTTCCACGTCCGAATCGGAATCAACTATCATGTTCTTGTTGCGCTTCCGACGAACAGGCTGCGACATGGCAGGAGATTCAGCAGTCAGGTCAATGTGAGGATTTTTGACTGAAGGTGTTGCAGGAGGCGCTACCTTGGGCGCACTAGGCCGGTTGGCGTAGATCGAAGATTTTTTCGACTTTTCTTTCATGGCCGCCAGCTTTGCTTTATGAGCTTCCTCGAGGCCATCGACTTTACCGTGGATCACAGTTGAGGCTTTCAAAGAATGAGACGGAGAAGATTGCAGAGGTGTAGAAGGTTTCGGGACCCATGAATCATCGGAAGCTAGCTGTGTAGCCAAGCGAACGTCTTGTTTTGCGTGCAGCCATGCCGCCCTCACTCGGTGAGACGGTACGCCAGGCATGGTCATATTGAATCGTACGAACTTCGGATCTAAGAAGGTATCGGCAGGAGGGCTTGGAAGCGGAGGTTCCGCGGAATCAGCGGGGCGACCTCGAACGAGACGTGTTCGAGATGAAGATTCGGGCGTGGATTCTTCGGAAGATGTAGAGCCTGTATCAAGTAGCGCACGACGCCTCTGACCCGGACGTTGGATGCCTGGTGAGTCCGGTGATCGCGCGATGGCCAGATTAGACGGAGCATCGCTGAAGTTTGGGCGTTTTCTAGGTGGGCCACTCTCGCTGTCTCCTGGGATGAACGGCCGTACGTTGGAACCTTTCTGGAAGTTATTTTGCGACGTGAACCCACTAGATACGCTCAATGGGTCATAACTTGGCGCTAGTTGCGACAAGTTCCATGATCCAGCGAGAGCTGCCCCATTGCGAAATGCCACGTCAGGCCAGCGAGGTTGAGTGTAGGGTTGATTGGGGTTGCGATTTACTGGGGAGTTCAAAGGGCTTGAGCTAGGAACTAGTACTGTGTCGTTTGGAGAGCCGGGAGTCTGCGGAAAATAGCGTGAAGAAATTGTGGCATCCCGCGATTGCGCCGGCGGAGCCGGGTAAGACGACGACGACGACGTCAAAGAGGTTAATGGAGACCCAAGGATTTTTCCCTGCTGTCGTTGAAGTCTTATACGGTCCAATATATCGGCTCTCTGAAGTGGAAGAGGAAAACATGCGGAAACATCGCTATCAACGAGAATTCTATGATAAAACGAGGTTGACCATGTACCTTGGCCGCCTGATCTGTCGTCGACATCGTCGACTAGTCAATACTCAAACAAGAAGAGTGGATTTCAATGATAGATAGAGAGCGAGCAGTGTAGAATAACCGACTCGTATATGAGATGATAATGTTACAGTGCCAAACTCTAATCTCTCAAGTTCAAGTCGGAGAGTGAATTGTGGTGGCAAATAAAGCACGGTATATTCACATAATGAGACTACAATAGCGAAAATGGACTACGCCTGACACCACAGAGTATAAATGGACTAGAACTTCCTCCACCACACATGTCGTTCATCGTAACACGGAAAAGACACCTCATTGCGTACACAAGGTAGGGCGGCATAGCTTGAGCAAAGTTGCAACGTGAGAAGGAAGGCCGACGATGAAGGGCGAAGGGCGAACAGGTATAACATAACCGTTATATATGACTGGGATGCGTGGTCGCGTTATGGCAGAACTGGGTCCACGATGGAAAAAGCAGTCCTGAGGCGAAAGACGGACCACACTTGAAGACCTAATCGACAGTCGCGTGATGATAGAAATTAAAAACCAGGATAACATACCAGAATTGCGATTGAAATAAACGATTCCATCTATGAGTGAGCAGCGTACATGAATAAGTCCTAAGCGACGCACCGACGAAAACACAATCCTTGTCATGCCCAGTACGACATCAACTGCGGACGGCTAGGGAATGGCCACCCTCGATGTTCAACAGGATATGGGATGATAGGGATGGCCTGGATAAATGATTGGCAACGAACCAGAAAGCTGAACCTTGCGGAAGAGCCTTGCGGAAGAGTAATGCTCCTCGATGTAACTTCAACTTGAAGTTCGAAGTTCTAAACGTCAATCTCGTAAACTTGTAAACAACGTAGTGCTGTTTCGAATGGGTAAAAGCCCCAACCTAACCGCAATTCTGGAAGAGCCTCTATTTGGGCTACATCATCTTACCCCCTGCGGTCGTTGCAATTTTGGGTGACAACTCCATTGAAAATTGATCGAATATTAATCTTTGAGCCGTATTCGAAGGAATTTTGATTGAGAAAGAGGTTTCGAAAGTACTGAAAAAATTGCACAAGTAACCGGAACTCGATTTCCTGCGCAGACAAGAAAGGAACATTATGAGGAATAAGGAGGAACAAATCACAAAACATAGGACGATAAGCATGTTGTTCTAGATATATTTCGAAAAGTAAGATATTTGGAAAATGAACCGTCGTAGCTTCAGCGAGATGGAGGTTTCGGTTCAACGTGCGTCTCCATTGATGTGGGGTTTTATAGTCCCGAGCTTGGGGCACGTGTCTATCGATCCGGCGGTATTGCCGGTTGTGCCGAGCAGCGCAGCGGCACATGCGTATACACCATTGGCATAAGACTCAAGTACGTATCTCACTTCTCTTACCGCCACCATGTTGGGAGTGGGTGAAATTATCACGCTCCTAGTATCACTTGCTATCTCTTTTGCAATATTTGTGCCTCTTACGGGTGTTTTGGTCAGGTACGCTCAGTTGCGCCCACGAGCCCAGTCGAAACTCTCATCCATTAGCATTGGCGTAGGTTCCGAGCCCAGTATAACCCTCGTGGGCTTCAACTCGATGTCGAAGGTACACCGCAACCACATACAGGTGAGTGCCCCTCAAGTACGTATGATTTGTCTGAAGGGACGTGTATAGGCCCAGTAATACAAAGTTATTTTGCTATGATGAAGAGGGTTTATCGGATTGAGGGATGGGCTGGTCTTTACAAGGGGCTCAGTAAGTGGAAATCCACTTCCATCTAGTGACCAAACTCACTATCACTCAAGTGCCGACCCTCCTCAGCACCTTGTTTGTGACTGGGGTTATCCTCACTTTCATGGATACGCCCAGCCCATCGCATGGCCGATATCATGCTCCGAACACGTCGCTTCTTGGGACACTTTTTTACAGCATCGTCATGATGCTCATCTCGCTCCCCACTTCAATCATCACGTATCGGTACGCCAAATTTGTCTGGGAATGTGGTTTAGAGCTGATGGACATTGTAGTTCAATCACTACGCCGTTCAAACTATCCTACTTAAACGCTGCTCAGTCTTTCCGTGCTATACTGACTCCTACCGAACGCCGCAAGCCATGGATTCTTTACCTTACTCCTGGACTGTTAGCTTCGGAAGTTTTGCATATCGTCATCGTGGTGGTTGGCCTAGGTCCTCTTCGTCGTCTGCTTCTGCCAAAACCTGAATTAGGCTCCTATCCGGATTACTCCCTCACAAAACTCGGGATTTACATTGTCGTCGTGCTTATTACCACAGCTGTCCTTTCTCCTCTCGAGGTGATGTCTATCCGTCTAGCCATCCAACGAAACCATGCTTCCGCAGAATATAACTCTGTATCTCAAGAAATCGAGGGTGACGCAGAGGACAACACCGAATTTTCTGGAAATGAAGAAGACGTTATAACGTTCGTTTGTTTATGTTGTCTGACTAGTGTATATAGACCGAATTTTCTCTTATAGGTTGCGCAGCGAAAGTGATCCATACCTTGGAATAGTCGATTGCGCCAAAAGGATGGTCGGCGAAGAGGGTTTCAGCTCATTGTACAGAGCTTGGTGGATTACTCTTCTGGGTGGTTTGGGCAGTGTGGCTTCTTATTAGATTGATCACGCTTTGACTTTGCACCAGATCGTAGTACTCAAACGGAGGACCAATGTAATGTCTAGATCTCAATTCGTGAGGCTGAGGAAATGTGATCACAACTTTTGGCTATGTCCGGTATGTATGGTGTAATGGGAAAAATGTATAATCCTCTTCTGCTCTGTAACTCATCGACCGACCTATTGGCACTAACCTAAAGACTCTTCTGGAACACTACCAGAGAATCGCATAGAAAGTTCCAAATGATGGTAAGCCAACTCCCCTTGCAATAATTTGGGCGCTGAACCCGCCGTCAATGTACTGACATATACGAACCGTGAATCCTTCACTGCTTGAAGCCTCTTCGAATCAACACCGGTTCGACGTGGACTCATGCTCGACGGCTGGAAAGTGTCATTCCGTCTCAATCGCGGCAGAACTCATTCTTCATTGACATCCTACTCCCGGGCCAGTAGGTAAATATGCTCTTTCAAGCATTGTCATTCGGTTACCTTGCCGTTTGATTTTGTTCAAAATTGTGGAAGGCTGTGTGCTTACAACACTACCTCTTTTTTTCCCGATGCCATTTGCCAGACCGAATATAATCGAAATAGATAGTCGATCTTGTAAATCAGGCGGCAAAATTAGAATTTGGCATTGGCAAGGTTTGGCATTTGTTGCTCGATATCAAACTGGTATCAAGCACATTGCCAGGTTCAAAGTTTCCCCTACGGCGAAATGCCAGAGGAAATAAAAAGATAAACTGAAAAAGGCTAATCTGGTAGGGATATATCATTGCCTCTGACATTTCACCGTAGGGGAAACTTTGAACCAGGCAATGTGTTAAGGTCACTATCAACACTGGACTCACATCCACATCGCCGGGTTCAAAGTTTCCCCTACGGTGAAATGCCAGAGGAAATGAAAAGATAGACCTTATAAGGCTAATCTCCTTATCAGGCTAATCTGATAGGGAGATTAGTTTATCTCAATGCATTTCACTGTAGGGGAAACTCTGATGTGAAAGCAACTCAGTATCTCGACATTTTGAACCTACTACATGTCCACGACATCTGATGGAGTTGTTGGGAGATTCGGTTCCACTGAAGTCAGCTATCGGGTATTGGCCGAAACGGACGAAAACCTGGGGTGGTTCTGGTTTGGACAGTGAGCTACATACAGTCTATAGGAGAACTTCGACTGATTGACTGCTTGATTGCCTTGCCTGTCTTGTTAAGGCTTATCTGTACCAACTCAGCTTGGCACCCCCCAAAAAAGAAAAAGCACATCGGTAATTGGGACTATTGGAGTACGTATAACCTCAAAATTTTATCGGAATAAATGTAATAACTCGTTTTCTTCATCTCTGAGTAACGCGGCATCTCAATACGTACAAGCCGACAATGGAGCAAATCTGTACTAGTGATTACAAGTCCTCACAGGTTTTACTACTTGCATTTCGGGGCGGAACTGCGCGGGGAATCTAAATGTTAAACGGCCTTAGATTGCTTTCGCACCCGTACACGACGGAGGGACTACCCATAGTACCGGTGAGAGGCTTCCCTTTGGTATTTGTTCTTGTCAGGGATTTTGGCTACCACTTGGCCCTTCTTCCTTTCGCAAAAGGCACTGAGAAATTCTGTCATTGTTCCATGTGATGTTACGAAGTTCCAGCATCACGGATATTCAAATGCCTTCCTTCGAATTATTCTGTTCTGTATCGGGAACATTACCTTTTTGAATCATATCATGAACTTCCTTTTCAGGTTTGAAATGTACGATGCGTTTTGGGCTGCCAAGGATTCTGGTTTCGTACAAATACTCGACTCCTTCTCCTTTGTACTAATCACGAATCCGGTGTATTCCCTCTAAAAGCAAATGTCTACAGCAACAACCATCAAACGTAAAAAAGGTCACTCCGAAAAGAGTAAGCCTCAACCAGCGCTTGATGGTGATCATCGTAAAAGGTATGAACCATACGGATACTCATTTTACAAGACAGTACTCATTACTCACAGGTCGAGAAATCGATGCATTCGCAGCTGTATTAATTGCCGTGAGATTTCCTTTTCCTGCTTCTGCTCTAACATAAGACTAAAAGTGCTCTCCAACAGACGCATCGAAGCGGATGGTAAGAGTCGAATTCGGTCAGTGAAGGTTGTTGGTAATGAAACATCTTGGTAGTGTGATCGAAAACGACCTGCCTGTGCTCGCTGCACTCAGCTTGGATTGGTAATCTCCATCAACTTTGCAGTTCATCGCGCATAAGTAATCTCTCCATATCAGACTGGACTTTGCATATACGAAGTCGACGACCCGGATCAACGATCCAGCACTCAAGATGAAAGTTCAAGATTACTGGAACGAGTAGCAGAGTTGGAAGGCGTGATTCGGGAAGTATGTATAGGCGCAAAGTTCGCTCGAGAGAAGGACAGAGCTAATACACATTCAGTTGAAGAACAAGCCTCATCCGCGGTGGATATTCTCAACATGTAGTGAACACAGTGACGACACATCCAATGTTCCCCTCTCACCCTCATCGAGTCCAACGTCACCCGGTTCACAAGTTCAGGGAACGTCTTCTTCTCAAGTGCCCAGCGTAGAAGAGAGTTACCTTACTCGGATACCTGCACTATCGACATCTCCTCCGAGCTCTCCTTCTTCTGCGAATACCCCTCCCAGCGACAGTTCGTCATCCCCACATGCTATGATTAACGACGGCCCGACCGGACTCAGAGACCTGGACATCTTTGCACAGAGTCTTCCTTTTTTAGGATATAGCGAAGACAATCTGGTCATGCATCAACAGTTTACTGGGCTGGGAGCCGTGAAATACCCTTACTCCGTTGGACAACCATGCAACTGCGTACTGGAACCCTCCAACTATCACACGATGCTTGAACTTTCTCTGCGACTTCGTAAGGCTGCTGCACTATTGGCGCGGTCTCCTCACCACCAGGTAGGAGGGCATTGTCTCCTTAATCAGCGGCTCTCGGAGCTAGATGCTCTGACAACGTACGTCAATAGATTACCGAGCTCCGTGTACAATTTGAACAGCATGATTATCAGAAACACCTTGTCCTTAGTTGATTCGCCGCAATTTTCCTATAGCGCCCATCAAGCACCACTTCACCCGCCGACAGTTCATCCATCGATTTACACCTCTGCAATCACAGCGTCGCGGCTAGATACCTGGCTTTCTGGCGCCATCACAGATTCCAACAACACGGGGAACGACTCGCTCATGTCTTGGGATCCTCCAAGACGGCCACAGTAATTAAATTATGGAATTCTCTTGGCTAGGCTAGGCTAGGATATGTATTATACTTATCATGACTTCACCGACGATAGTCCCATATTCTGGATCAGGAGAGACAGTTTATCTAACTTATGGCATATGGAATCATACATTTGCGTCGCGTTTATATCCGTGTAGTTTAAATTTAGAAGGATAATATGATAACAAGTTACGACTGCTTCGAGATGCTCCCCATTTCCAAAACTCAAGTTCTGAATAACAGTCATATGAGCCAGCCGTGGTACTCCCCTCTTTTTCCATCTTGTAGGAGTTGAGGCCATTGCACGACAAACCTGACGGAAATATGAGTGGCTCTTAACTAAATAACTCCAATACTTCAAATGACTTGCCTGTCAACCAAAGAACGAAGTAGCTTTCCAGACAGTGATAGAGTCTGCACCCGGGCAAATGACTCGATATACACCATTTTGGGCGATGCCAGGCCGAAAAACTACAACTTCTCCTTAGTAATTCATCCCAGTTTTATCCATAAAACTTACCTTGTTCAGATACACCGCAAGACAGAGAGTTAAGCAGGTCCCTGGCCCGTTAAGCACAAGTACATCTGCAAATTGACCTTTTTGGTGAATGGATGCAAGTGCTACGTGGTAAAAGGATTTGATGACGGAGAGGAGGGCAGTGAACGGAGTCGTCAACAATGATTGATGTACTTTTCGAGCTCGAGGAATAACCAGAAATGTATATACACCTGAATTCTTTGTTATATACGTAAGGAAACCAAGAAACCAACGGGAATGGGAACACAACTACCTTTGACGTTGAGTGAGAGCTCGCAGCCTTTGTGGCTTCTAGTGCTGCAGCCTTCCGCTCGCTGAGCGTATCGTCTTCGCTGATTATGTATATTCTCGGGAAGTATCTGTCAAAGTCAAGCGAAGAAACTAGGGCTAGCATTTCGCTCGTATGTCCTCCTACACAACATCAGAGTTCAGCGCATCCAATGAGGTTTTTGACTTGCCCGAGCCCAAGAAAACTGCAAGTGTTCTATTTTTTGCGATTTTCTTCAGTCTTTCTGGGTTTTTGGGATTTGGCAGGATGCAGTAAACCCTGATACAAACAATTGCAACTAATAAAACAGCGCAAATGGTGATGAGGAGCATCGCAATGCTGAGGCTGTCGCGACTCAGATCGCTTCTATAAACGATGAGAGCTTTAGAAGACTAACATCCCACTTAACCTACCTCGACGTCTTGGACCAACTTGAACTCTTGATTGCTTCAATGAAACGAGGTATGGGTCGGGCCGATTCTGGGCCGACTTGCTGTGCGTGACAAGTCACAGTTTAACATATACATCCTATCCTTAGTATCCTATCCTAGCTCAGACCATGGTATATACATAAGAACTTGTACGATTATCAACTATGATAGGTTCCAGAATAATCTCAACGGATGCGCCGTGACCAATATTATCTGAGGCTTAACAGCATCGTCCCTAAGTACTAGCTGTACCACCGACTGGGAAAGGAGTTTTAGACAGTAATGGGGTGCACTTACAGCCGTTCCCTGCTTTGCCAAGAACATCTGGGCATTCGATTTTGCGGAGAAATCTTGCCAAACTACAAACCAGATATCATGGATCGACGAGTGGGCTTGGCGTCCACGCCCATCATAGGCGGAGAAAACGTCTCCTTTGAAAGGATTTTACTTGATCATTTGGTCCATCATGGAACCGTCCATAGACTGAAAGAAGAGCACAAAGGAAACGATTGTAAGTCAAAGACGGGAGTTTATTTTAGTAAACGCACAGTCCGACCTTTCTTGAGAGAATGATGGAAGAAAGGAAGCACGCTCGTTTTGTCCCAAAAGCTGTTGAGCGTGGTAGATACAAGGTCGAAGGGGACATTCAACTTGGAGGATAATATGTATAGTGAGGCAAATCGTATTTTTGACTTAGAATATTTCGGTTTGAGATTGAATTGGAAGAATTATCCTAAAGCAATTGTTCTGTTCCTTCGGGAATGTTGTTAGCCAGATCGGTTACAAAACTTTACACTCTTTATGGGGTGTGAATACCTCTGGAAACAAGCCCAGTGTCTCCCATTATATCTGGAACAGCGCCGCGGCGGATGGAATCATTATTGCCATCGATCTATGTAGAACACAATGAGATGATCGAAACAAGGTGGTGTGCTCGGACCCAAGAGAATTATTTTTCATTAAGACAGTCAACTTGTGGTGCAAATATCTCCGAAGGGCGGCACCGATACTTTGAAGAATCGCAAAGTATACCCGTAAGTGTATTAGTAAACTCTGAGCAGTGGATGCCCCAGTGATTGGACGATCCGATTTGGAGGAATGCGTACCGATGCGTAGGCGCCTCGATGCCTAAATTCGATTACTAGCTTCTATCGGTATGTGCCACATCTGACAGGGCAAGAGTTGCAGAATGTATCCACAACTGGGGGATTGGGATATTGGAACATCAACAACAAATCCCAACGATGGAAAGAGCGGTCGGACTGACTGAATATAGGCCGAGAGATGAAGACCCACCAATAGCGATACCAAGCGAATACGATATATGATTGTGAAGCGTCTTCAACTCAAGAAGGCCTCAATCGAGACCTATTGAGACAGACATTGCATTGGGTAGTATGAACCTACTAACGTTGGGTTGTTTGACGCAAACAGCTACAAATTACTCTTGAATCGGGCAAGGAGAGCGAGTTCATACTAATAGGGCCCCCCCCAAGCTAGTACCAAAACAACGGGTTCGAAGGAGTAAGGTTGCTGAAGGACGACGTGATCTTTTGCGGTTGCCCGTTACGTGCTTTGTTCTATCAATTGAATTCAAAGTTTCAATTTATAGCCAGAAAAAGAGATAGTCATAGAAATTTACTTACCTCAAAATCCGTCAGAAAGTTTGCGTTACACTGGGTATACACTGCACGAGCCCCAGTCGGAGAACTTAATTTTTACCGCTTCTCCCAAGGAGCCGCAACATTCAACAGTGCGAGTACGTGTATAAGGTATGTGAGGGCCAGCTCGGGAGTTGTAGTAAAATTCAGCTTTCAGAAAGCTGCATCAAGGATTGAAATTCAATGGGTTGACAATTGGCGCGGCCGGAAGCGGCTGGTTTGTGGCGTGACCTCAAGTTGTGCCATTTCATGTCGACTATCTCGACTTTTTTTCCTTCTTCTTCTTCAGTCTCTATATCAAACAGTTCGACCCAGGCAAAATCCTTACCTTACCCTGCTGCTTCTCGCTCGCAGACCCCAGTATCTTCTTCTCTTGCAGGACCCTCGGTCTGGCGACCTCCAGCTCATTGGAATCTTGATACCAACGGTCGTCCAGCTAATCCGCCTTCCAACTCTATCAAGAAGTCACTAAGGACTAAGGATAGGACACCAGAGGAGAGGGACATTACTGCCGAAACTTCCGCGAGGTAGGTATATCCAGATCGAGCGACGAGCATACTGAGAATAAAGTAACTAACCGGGTACACCACACAGATTTTCTTCGCATATTGTTGCAGACCATGAGGCCGTATTGAACCCAGACGTGGAATCGCCCTTTGTAGATGCAATTGATGTCGTGAATAGGCTATTGCCTTATCACATCTTTTTTCAACCCAAGGAGGATCTAGCCCCCCTTCTTCGCGACAGAAAGGGCAAAACGAAAGCTGCAGACATTGAAGATTTAGCAGGTAATTTTATCGAGACCGCCAGATCGTAGTGTTCTGAAGCTTACTCTAGACACCAAATTTGCTTTGGATTGTCATCGGCGCCGCAAGAAATTGGAAGACCGTTTTCGAAAAGCTAGAGTCAAGGGTGGCGCAGTACGCTAAAAATCATGGAACATGTCTTTTCTTCTTATGTCTGTCATAGGGATCGGGATTCAACTCTCAGCTCGTCGTCCTTACACAAAGTGTGTTAGATACCGATCGTGCGGAGGTTGCCGCCTTGAATGCCGAACTTCGAGCAGCGAGGAGTGAATATGATCGTTTAGAACGCCAAAAACGGGCGACATCAAACCCTCCTCCGCCTACACCTGCCTCTCGCACATCTTTCTATACTGCACCGACACAATCGGCTGTCGCCAACGGACAGTCCGCATATTACCGACCTTATCCATATACATACACTTCGACATTTGGAACCTCATCTCCAGCTCAAGCTGCTGCTGCTACACCTACATTTTCTGTGGCGTCCAATGCAACCTCTATACCACCGCAAGTTAATACATCGACCGTCCCACCTCCAGCCACATATCCAACAACCTCGGCTATTCCGGTCCAATTGCCTATCGCTTTCATGCCTGCTCTAAATCGTCTTGGTATCATACCTGTTCCTACGGGCTCGGTCTCTGCAGGACAGCCACAACCGCCCGCTGTCCTTCGTGGATCTTCGTCTAATGGGACAGTGCTGAATCTCGAGATCAATGTCGCAATGTTGCAGCCTTCACAAATGAGTGGGTTAGCAGTAATTCTGAACTCACTCATGTCTCGCTCAAACTCGAGCAGCTTACCCTCTGCTCCAGTGGCGCCATCTTCTGGCCCATCAATGGGGGTTCTTCCACCTTCAGCGGACAAAGTTTCATAGCACTTTCTGTGGTACGTAGCGGTTCATGTACTGAGGACCATTCCCTTCGTTTTTGCTACATGTATCCACTCCCAGCAGAGATTTTCAGATACATACTTTTTACCATATACATATGTAGTCGCTTATCCTTGAATCGAGTTTTCCGCACTGCCCAGGAAGATGCCTTGAAAGGTCAGAAACCAGTCGACCTTCGACAATGTACATATTTTCATCTGTTCCTACAACCTCATTCACCTTATTTCAAGTTGCGTAGTACAGAATCAAGACATTCAATGAATTCGCTAACATCTAGCGATTAAAGTTTAATCATCATACATACTGACAACACCTATCTACCTTCTCGACGATCAACGTAAAAAAGCTGTGTCCATTGCCCATTCGAGCATTGTTATATGAGCTTAGAAGCCCATTGTCGTGGGACATGTCAGGACATGTCTTTGCACTGGCTTTCCTCGTCGCCTTCCCCTTTAATGGTCAGTTTCCATTCGCGTTCAACACTCCTCTTGGTTGTGCATTGAATGGGGAAATTATAATTATCGTTGTGAAAGCAACGAAAGATGAGCAACACCAGAAAGAGAACGCAAATGATGCACATATATAACCACAAAGATTGTAATAAATGGAGATAGTTAGATAGTTAGATAGTTAGATGGAGTGAACGAAGAACGGACAGAGATTGCTCGTCCGTCGGATATACATACATACGATGGCAAACGCAGATGCGAAGGAGAGGCAGAGGCTATCGTGACCCACAAAGACACTAGCGTGGTGTGAAAACAAACGATGAAATGGCAAAAACAGATTTAGAGTATTGTATGGAGAATAATGAAGGAGGCGATGAGAAAAACAGGAAGGGAAAGGGAAGGAGAAATATCGACCACGGCCACAGTGAGGAACATCCGGGGGCCCACGGACGTATACAAGGTAAAAGGGCTGCTCAATTCTAATCGTTTCGAAAATGATTTAAATCACTCGTGAAATTTAGGAGCAGCCGATGATGCCGACGGTGCTTACATGAGGCA
>MU795435.1:0-22542 GCA_027886305.1 Lentinula aff. lateritia | reverse complement strand
CACAATGTCATGTACTTCCATCATTCAACTATGACACTCCCCAAATTTTATCATTCTCGGGGTCACCTTATTTTTTCGCTCGTTTGAACAGCATAGCCTTGAGTGTAACTATGATTGTTGCCGATTCCGACTGACCTATAATCGCCGCATCACTCTGAACTCTCCGTTCTGCAATCGGGTTTCTGAGATTATATTTCCGCCCTCCTGAGTCCTCCGAAACAAGGTGTTGTACACGTCACACTGAGAGCGCGGTAATTATTTGGTCTCCTCTATTTACCGAACCACATCACACAGGGTACCCAAAAAGGTACATCCCACTACAGTTGTACCTCTTGATCCATCCATCCAATCACATCCGAAATCCTCGTCCTATCTTTGCGCACTTACACACCGCGAATCCGGTCCTTCTAGTCTCTTCCGACGCACAAATGTCTCAGGCTTCCGAACAGGAGCCCAGGTGGTCCTTTGTATCATTGACTACCATCCTGTAGAATTCAGACGCTTCACTACTGATGATGATGATGATGATTTCACATCGTAAGGAAGCGTTAGTAACCCTTGGTGGAACTGGGGTTCTCAATGCGAAGCTCAAGGCTATTCTTGCCTGGCCATGAGGCAGAGAGTAAAAACGCAGGTCATATAAAGACTTTGCGATGGACTGTTCTTGTTGTATCATCTACTCGGAGGGAGCACAAGCTTGCAAGCTCATCCAGACTCTCAATGTTTCTTATCAACGTTGTCTTTGGATTTTGCCTCTTGTGCTTAGCCACGAGTCTCCGTCTCGTGAGGGGCGTCGAAATTGTGAAATCCCATCCTCGCGATGAAGTTTTCGATGAAAAAACAGTTCACCATGACCAACTTTTCATAGTCAATGAAGACATCGCTCCAGACAGATTTCAGCGCTCGTGAGCTCTCTCTTTCTTCTTCTTCTCCCTTCATAAATTGCTAAATTTCAGTCGTTTTGCTATCCTTCTACCTGAGACAGAGCTGTCCTTGCCGGTAGAACGCCTCACGATGCGTCTTTTCCTGGGCCTTTGATTACCGGTCGAAAGGTGGATTCTGCACATGTACCTCAAGTTGAAGTACCCATCGTACCTAACCAATGTTTAGGGCGATAGATTCACGATCAACGTAACGAATCTACTCACAGACCCAACGATGGATAGAAGCACCAGCATTGCAAGTCCTTTCCCCCAAACTCAACTTCCAGCCATATCTCTCTTCACGTGTATGAAATCAGTGCTAAACCATTCCTTCCGCAGCACTGGCATGGCCTCTTCCAAAAGACAACAAATTATGCAGACGGAGTCGCGTTTGTCTCGCAATGCCCTATAGCAGCAAATCATTCATTCTTGTATGATTTCGGAGTTCCAGACCAAGCGGGGACTTTCTGGTACCATAGTCATCTTTCGGTACAGGTCCGTATGTACACTGTTGATTGAGAGCCAAAACTGACGTACATGAATTTTCCTTCTTGATTATTTAGTATGGCGACGGTCTACGAGGCCCTATTGTCATCTACGATCCTGAAGACCCTCATCAAGACTTGTACGATGTTGATGACGGTATAGTTAAACTTGAACGCCGTTCACGAGTTTCCACTTAACTTTCACCCCCAACCTTTCATATTACTAGAGTCGACCATCATTACAATTGCGGACTGGTTTGTCTCATCCTTTTTTATAAGTTGGAAAGCTAATCACGTCGACGGTGTTTGCGACTAGGTTCCACCTTACAAGCTTACAACTCCTTGCAGCCCTTGTAGTACCAAATGCTGACGCGACATTGATTAATGGGAAAGGCCGTTATGTTGAAGGAGTGAGTACATTAAGCTCAGAAGAAATTCTCAAAATATCATTCAAATTCATCCTTGAATGACTAGCCTGATACTCCACTCGCCGTCATCAACGTTGAACAGGGAAAACGTTATCGATTTCGATTAATTGACATGTCCTTCGATGCCTTCCACGGTTTTTCCATCGACAACCACAACCTTACTATCATCGAAGTCGACGGAATCAATAGTCTACCCCACACCGTCAACTTTATCGAGATTTACCCAGCTCAACGGTACTCATTCGTCCTCAACGCTAACCAACAAATATCCAACTACCGCATCCGAGCGCTGTCCAACACCGGCGTGGGAGCTCATAATTTTACTAACGGTGTTAACTCTGCCATCCTTCGGTACGTAGGTGCGCCTGAGGAAGATCCTCAGACATCTCAGCCTCTGCCATCCAATGTGATGATGTTCCGAGAAGGGGATCTTCATCCCCTAGAGAACCCAGGTGCACCGGGAAACCCTTATCCAGGTGGTGCAGACCTAGTCTTGAACTTCACCCTCGGCTTCGATGCCGACATGGTGCTCTTCTCGATGAATGGTGTGGTTTTTGAATCACCCACTGTACCGGTATTGTTGCAAATTTTGAGCGGGGCACACCACGCACAGGATTTACTACCAAAGGGAGGAGTACACACAGTTCCTCTTCATAAGGTTATCGAAATCAACTTTTTTGGTGGAGATGCACCTGCGGGGCCTCATCCCTTCCATTTGCATGGCGTAAGCGGACTACTTCCCTGCGCTGGGAAATGAACTGATTGATAGATTCAGCATGCATTCGATGTTGTTCGAACCTCTGATAGCCCAGAATACAACTTCAAAAACCCGGTCAGTTTTTTCAATCAAATTCAGACTACTGAGGTTGAGGCTACTGTACAAGGTCCGCCGAGATACTACTCTTGTGGCCATGAACAACCAGACCACCATCAGATTTGTCACAGATAATGCTGGACCCTGGTTTTTACATTGGCACGTCGCCGCTTGATTTTAGTTTCCTTGAAATATGTAACATTTATTTGTTCCTCTCTAGTCACATTGATCTTCATCTGAGTTTGGGGCTTGCGGTGGTTTTGGCTGAAGACACACGGGATACAAAGAAAGATGATATAATTCCTGGTATGACATTACTGCAATTCCAATGATTCTTAAATATTAATTAATGATCATTTAATTCAGCGGATTGGAAAGCATTATGCCCTATATATAACAGTTTGACACCTTCACAACTACCTTAGAGTCTAAATTTAGACTGGAATTTGTAAATGACAGACTCAGGATATTGTAACTTTGTAAACCTTTAGGATAGAATAGAAATTATACTGGCAATTCCATAACCAGTTTACTATACTACCGGACAATTACATATACATCTATTTCTCACATACAGCTATGGAACATACACTGCTACTAGTACTATGGAGGTTGCAATGTAAGCTTGATGTCTCTAAGCTTTGCCTAGCCTTAACAGTAGACCCTTCCCCAATCTAGATGTGCATGCCGAGGGAAATAGCCCCCCAAAAAGCTTTGTGCAGAAGCAACATACACAAAATGACAGGTACAACAGCACAGTACCCTAGCACTTTACAGTGCACATTACTTTACTCACCAATACATCACCCAAGCAGATCATTTCCAACAGTCTTTACAGGGAGTCTGTTTAGTGATACTTTATTCAAAATTCTAAATAGTATCTAATTACTTAAGTGTCTCCAAGAAGCTTGAGAAATAGTGTTTGATGTGTTCGAAGTCATCAATCGTAGCGATCGCACCGACATATCCATCCGGACGAACTACAACCAGGGTGCCGTCGACTTCAACGTCGCAGTTTTGATAAACTTGAATGTGGTCTGTGCCATGGATGTTCGTGTCTACGTGGTCGACATAAACTCTAAAAACCCATAAGTATTGAGTCGAATTGAACATTGGATAGCTCACTTAGACCAATGAGATCGCAGCATTAAGGGTAATTCATTGAATAATGCCAGCTCCAGCTTTGTGCTTAGTATGGTCAGCACATCAAGCCCGCTTTGACTGCTATTCCCCGGAACAATGTCCAGGCCTAGCAGGGAGCGTAGGGTATCGATCTTGGCTGCAAGCTGTTGAAGTCTCATGAGTTGAGCAGAGCTCGATGCATTACCAGCAAATACAAATATTTTGAATCGTGTGTCGGATGGTAGAAGATCATGAATATGGATCGGACAGAAATCCAGCAATCGAACCACTGTTCCGGGAGGCATTCGTTTCCCAATGACAATGCCGCTGGCTAGGCCTTGATTCTTGATGTTGACAATGTCAGAAGGCAAGTAGTGGACGCCAATGCCACTCGAAAACTCGGTACTCTTTTGAATCATCCTATAAGATGGTTGGAATATCCATGTTATGGTTGAGTAAAATCGAGGCTCACGACATGTATGCAGTGCGCATGGCACCATCCACGTTCGACTCATTGTGGGTCTTTTCCGAAATGAGTTTGGCCAGTTTTTTGTCGAAGGAAATTAGGTCTAGTGCGTACTGGCGTCTTTCAAACTCATACTGTGGTTGGACAATCACTTCAGTTACAGCAAAGTTGACATACGCAGTTGCAACTGACAGTTTTTAAAAGCGTGCGATTGGACCAGCCACGCAGAACCCATACTAGCTTCCATGCTGTACAGAAAAAAATGCAAATTCAGTACATATACCCGTCTGCCAGGAAGCACCATAGCCTACCAAGGTTATATGTATCATTAATGCTTGCATTCATTCCTTGTCCTGTTTGAAATGTGTGTATATCATATTCAAGCTTTAAACTATGGCTTACCGGCTTTGGGTGAATGAGTATGGCAAGCGTCGCCAGCAATGAATACTCGATCATGCACGGAATATCTAAATGCAACTCCTTGGGCGACTACAAACCATGTCAAAGCAACATCACGATGAGCAGCAAAAACTCAACTCGTGTAGATTGAGGACCATTCAAATGATTTAGGGACAACTGTGAAAGGATATAGTGTCTTTCTCGCGACCTGTCCTTTCCTTGTCGGTACGTCTTTTTCCAAGTTCAGATTTACTTACATCCAAAATCCATTCCGGGCCCATTTTCACTTTACTCCCATCTGCTGCTTCCTTTGTGGCATCAATAGCATTCTGCCCTTCCAACTGAACGTATATGCGAATCATGTCGCGTTCTCGAGGGATAATCAAGCATGAACCACTGTCAGAACGTATCCCTGCCCAATTTCGAAAATCTGGAAAATCAGTCTCGGGAACGAGGTCAACAACGCCCCAGACGTAAGGTGTAGACGATTCATCCACGGGAATCTGCAGATTTCGACGGATCCAGGAATGTGCACCTAAAGTGCAAGGTCAGATGGAAGGGTTAGAAATCATTTTCTGAAATATTCATACGAACCGTCAGCACCAACAACATACTTAGCGTGAACTACTTCCGTTTCAGATGAATCTACATTTTTAATTGTCACCTTTGGAAGTCAAGGGGTTAACGAAGTTTCGAAATAGTGGAAAGCGAAACCTGCCTTAACGGGATGAGCATCCGGGTCTGCGACTGAGTCCTCATTGACCTCAATAGCGATAGGTATGGTGCTTCGATCGACCTGGAGATCCATATCCTGCATACCGTCCAGGAATATTTGCTCTATTGCGCCTTGATGTAAAGTGACCTGGTGGATAATCAATATTGTGAACAATACCGCTTTCTATGAATGTTTCACTCCAAAGTCATATCGTAGGCCAGGCATATTAGGCTTGAAAAAAGGTGCACGTTCAGAAAGCTATGATTTTCATTTTCGATCGCGGGGTAAATACGGGACTGACTATAGATATATAGTACACTGACCTGTATTTCTCCAGGCTTATTCGGATTTGGATTGTAGAAGGCCTGTGGTGTCAACGTGAGCAATGAAAAGACATATTTATCAAGTATGCTGAGACTTACGGCCGTTCGCAGCTCGTTGCCCTCTTTCATCACCCGATCGAGTAAGCCATAGCTCTGTTTGACGAAGATCAGGGAAATAACAGGCGAGCTAAAGACATGGTCTGAATACCTTTAAAACTTCCATTGTACGCGGCTGGATCCCATCAGCGTGACCCACGGCTACTCTTGTAGCTCTAATGATTTCTTGGTGTTATACACTAGGCTCGAATTCAAAACCTAATTCGTACCTTTTCTCAATAATCCGAACACACACTCCGGCTTTGGCAAGCGCATATGCTCCCATCAGTCCTGCTGGTCCTGCACCTACGACCAGAACATCGACAGTGTTGCATTTTTTGCTCGCGTTAGGCCTAAAACACATAGGATTAGTAGAAATTTCGGGTACATTTGTGAGCGAATGGGTTATATACTACTTGGGAGGAGGATATCAATCATAGAATCGGTACCGAGGTACCGAGTGGACAAGGAAGCCATATTGAAAGCTAGCAGACGTAGCTACCACTATGTCACTTCCATGTAGTCAGCAGAACAATAATCCCCCTTATCATGAACATGGAGTCATGAACACGGTCGGTGGCACACGTAAACGTCAACCTCGCTGACTGAGTCAGCATTCATCCGTTTTTCCAGCAGTTCGCACAGCTCTCCGTCGATCTTCCGAAGTTCTTATAAGCCCACCTCCGACATTGTTTCCGGGATCTAACCCTCAACGATGCCCTAATTCTCGCCGAAACTTGTTTGAATTTTGCTAAAGCCGGTACTATATGAGAGAACAAAACACATAAGGATATTCACAAAGGTCCATGTAGGGGTAGAATTAGGATATGTATATGACGAGGATTACAAGAGGTGCAGGTACATTTAGTATAGTCGAAGACGACGTACGCAGGTCCAGCAAGCGAGCGAGTTCCAGTTTCTTCAATCAATGGAATAATTTTTCGTATCGGGAAATACATGATTGAGGTGCGTAGTCTGTGGGAGATTGCCAGCATTAGCATCGTCGGGAAAATCAAACATTATAACAGAAAAAACATACCGAGTGTATCATGCGAATTACACGTACACTTTCCCCTCACCCAATCGTCTCCTTTTGGACAATGCTGGAATGGTTCGTGGCGGTAGCCGATGTCCCTGAAGAAATGCAGCTGATCTTTTGGCAGAAAAAGAGCAGCAGCAATGGAATGGACTGGAGCATCACCCCAACGCTGAGGAAAAGAAACAAATTTTATATTAGTCAATGAAGGAAAAAGGGATTGAAGGAAGGATGATGCGTATGATATTCACCTCATAGTAAAATCCTCCTTTTGAATCCAAGAACTCGAAGAATTTAGCATACGCCTCGCTTCTCCAGAAGTCCATATCAGCAATCTCAAAATTGCTCCAGACTGAGACCGGAAAAGAAGCAGAAAGATAAGATAATAAAAAATTATTATGAAGATTAGACGAGTTTGATAAAGAAGTCATGGAGGGAGTCGAAAAGATGTACGTACAGTGACACAGGTTATAGGAATCACCATCGTTGTCGCTGAGATAATTCATGGCGTTTTCAGAAGCGATGTACTCAGGGTGTGCGGTCATGAAGTCTGCGGCGTATTGAGTATAATATTATTGAAGGCGATGATCGAGAGAGAGATTGATGTATATAGACGACGATCAGTAAGATGTTCACCTTTGACCGTATCCCATAATGTGGGTATTGTCTTTTCCCACTCGTAGAATGATATCGTGAAACCTGGACGTCGAAAGATAATAATTAGCTTAAGTGATTAGCTCGACCCGGTACAACTTAGACACACTGACCATACGTCTTCTTGTTATCTCGCAAGTAATCAAATGGATCGTAGGTCACGTCACAGAAATATTGAATATCTGGTCTACCAGTGAGAAAAACGACGTTAGCGGGAGATGGGATCGGGTGGAAATCGATGATACAATTGAGAAATGCGAGGACAAGAACGCCGAATCGTGATAAAGGAACGGTAGAACGCACTCAACTCGCCAGTAGTACCTGTACGGTTGTAGAAGAGGATGATTGAAAAAGAACTAGAGGATGGATAAGCAAATATATCCCCAATTCATTGTATGACCAACCCACCCCAGAATTGAATCGACACATGTTGCGGTATGGCACACTATCTAAGACAAAGGACACTGAACTCACTCTCAAAAGGAAAAGAAGGATAAATACCGGCATATATAATTTTTGCTGCTTGCATTTGTGCCCTTCCTTCCGTCGCTTTCTCCTCGTCTATCCAATCCGGCTGATACCAGTGTTCTTTCGGTATGAGACCGAATGATATTGAGGCAGACGATTCCTTCCGGACAGCACTGTAAGATAGAACCAGGAGCAGATGAGTGGCTGTTATTTGAAGAGCTTGACCACATACGACTTGAAGTCTCCGTCAAACTCTTCCTCATTTAGGAACACCCAAGGATACCCATACTCCTTGTTAAACTTATCCTC
This sequence comes from Lentinula aff. lateritia, assembly GCA_027886305.1. NCBI lineage: Eukaryota > Fungi > Basidiomycota > Agaricomycetes > Agaricales > Omphalotaceae > Lentinula > Lentinula aff. lateritia. The sequence continues at coordinate 14,304 of MU795435.1, read as the reverse complement.
AAGGTGGCGCATACTATTCAGGACGCCTGAAAGATCGGAATTTCGAGCTAGGAAGACGAGAGTGGCGTTCGCTGTACCCTTGCCTGCAGGAAGCGGTGGATTTTCATGATAGGAGTTGTAGTCCGACATTGAAGAGAATGTGTAATTTTGGGGAGACAAGAGTAGGCGAATGAATAAAATCCCGACCTGAAATGAATTTTATTAATAGTTAAAAACTAAAAAGCAACGACTCACTAAACATAGCGAGATCGCAACATATTTCTTCCTCCCAACAATTAGGGGATGAGCGCTGACATTCATAGTGGGTGGTTGAGTCACAGAGAGGTGATTCTGTTCACTTACTTATATGACGTTGATTACAACAGCACTTCAGTGTTTCACTGCGGATTCGGTAACACATCTAAACACATTGCCTGCGTAGACAAGAATAGATTTGAATTGTGCGCGATTGGTCGGTTTCCATGAGAGGTTGTAAAATCATCAAGATGGCGAAGTTCTACGGCAGTAAGTGGATGCTGCTAGATTTCAAATCCGGACAAGCTTGGTTGGTCGTTGTGGCTGGATGTAGATGTACTCATCGCTGTATATTTTTATCCAATCTAATCCGGATGCTTATCTTAGCGCCAGTTCCCCCCCTCTTCACGTTGAGCGCCGGGGATAATATCTATCTATCTGTGCATTACAAATACAAAAATGGAAGATTACCATCGAATCTCGGTAGATTATATATGTCGAGTGGTTGGCGGTGCTGTTCAATGATATAGTGACATCCATCAACCTCGATCTTCAAGCTTGTAATTCACTAATAAACAATTTACTAATAACCACTTTTCTCAGACTTCTTGTTGCCAAAATCATTTTATACAAAGGTCATGAAAGGCGGTGCATTGCTGTTCATCCCCAACTTTGGTTGGACATGTCCGCTGTATACGATATAAAGTACTTTGGGGTTTTTCCCAGAGGCGTACACAGTCATGGCCACCAGCGCACTACCCCCAGGATTCTATGAAATCCACATTCATAGTGCCGATAACCTTGAGAAGGAGAAGATTCTTACTCCTCAATCTCTCGGTGTTTCCATCACGTCTGGTACAGGATCAGCAGATGCTACTGCAAGTCCAATTCTCCATTATGTGTTCGATCTCTGGTTCTCATTTCCGTCATTCAAAATCCTTTTTTATACGCAGTGGCAAATATCTGGCGATGGACTCATTGTGGCTTTCGACAAATCCAACTGGTCGGAATATCAGACTCGGACAAATAATTCGCCGTGTCAAGCTGGAGACTACGTTACTACGGGAAAAATAGGTGGAATGCGGTGGATTATCTATGAAGCTCAGTGGTAAGCTTACAATCCTGTAAATTGTACGTGTGATATCTGAATGGATTTCTCTCTTTCTTTAGGAATCTTGGAGACTATTGGACTGCATATATTATGAGCAACGATGGAACGAAGCTTTTCTGGACAATTAATCCTTCCAATTCTTGCGTGAGTCCGTACCTACATGGAGCACTCGGGGATCATAACAATGCCTGAAACTTCTTTAGGTATGGCTTCGACAGTTCGATGACATTTGCATCCTGAACATTCCGAAATTCCACTTTGTTCCTGTCGGGCCTCGCGATGGCAGGCCTTTAAGTGAACTTCCGGGATGGCAAAGAAAGTTCCGCGTCGAAAATCCCAACCATTCGACAGGAATAGGAATTCTGGAGGCCATCATGACCTTGATAATTGTCAATCTCTATGTGATTATGCAACTGTGTCGAGGTAATCATGCAGGCGAATTGACAGAGCTTCTGCCTCCTTGGTTAAAAAAGTAGATTTATGGAGTTGTTCGTAAACCGCATCGTTGAAGGGCAGCTGAGCGCCGTTTATGCTGAAGCGCTGATGTGTGAAAATTTCGTGTCCCGAGTTTTCAGTGTCACGCGCTGCTGCCTTTCGACTCTGCAGCAGTCCTTTGCTCAGGGCTTGGATTGGGAACATCTCAGGCATATGAGAAAGCAACGCTCTTATACCTTTTGATAATCTTAAAACATCTCCGGCACCTGGCACAGCCTCAGCTGATCCATCCATGCGATGCGATAACCAAAAATGGGTACCACCCGAGTACCTGAACCTATATAACTCGCTTCCCCGTTGGTCGCAAACGATTACCCGGTAAATTTTCTCTCTGGCAGAGAATTGTTGTTGTCTCTCTGGTAGAGCCCCTGTCATTTATGGTTAGATTTCTTACTACGGTGCGTCTCGTGTACTGTGATCTATGTCAAGGATCAGTCTAATCTCCTTGTCGCAGCTTGCGGGCTATTCCGCCTTTCTCGTGGCCTCCGGGTGCATAGCGCTACCGTTCATTAGTGGCACAAACGAAGGTCAAGCGATCCCAGCATTGACACCTGTTTCCAACATGATTTCCCCCAGCGAAAGATCCCAAGACTTGAGGAATATGGAAGGATTTGATCTCGGTCTCTCGAACTCGATTTTGCGTCGAACAGTGGCGACGCAGTGCGTACCGCTGGAAAGCGAGATGTTGAAGAAGCGTGCGTTAGCTTGCTTAATTTCCCTTGAGGTTCGGTGCTCATGTACCCCCCGTCGTCACTGTCAATTCAGTCGGAGGCTGGGACGAAATGAACAAATTTGCAGACACACACTGGAGCAAAAAGGGACGCAATGTTGTGACGAACGATAAACATGTGCGTAGTTTAGCATCCTGCCTTCTTCCGAAATTTTGATTCTTCGGCGCATCCAGGAGCCCGATGATAAAGCAGAGCTCTGCACTGCTGGTCCGGTCCAAATATCCTATGAAGGTAGGTAACGACGTCCATCGCATAACGTCTGCACGTATCTCATTGATACACTCTAGGAACACCAGATTGTATAACTAATAACGCGAGCACTGCTGGAGTGTTTGATGGCACTACTGGAACAGTTTCCATGGCTGTTCTACAAGGCTTTAGTGCCACTTCCATGTTCACAATCAGTTGTGCGTTAATCACCAAGTCCGTTTATTGGCCTGTATCAACATTTTGATCCTATCGTTAGCATCCACGATCCTTGGCCTCACTTCTAGTTTCATGACCATGCTGAACTTTCCTGACATAACGGGCCTTATGTCACAATTTAGCGCGTCTGCGACAATCAGTAACACCGCGACTAAAAGGTATGGTCGTTTTTTGTTTTTCCGTTATTAGTGAAAGGACTCTATTTTTATGCTATAGTTTCACGATAACCCAGAATGAAATGGTGACGTCTACTATTCTCATGGCTGCTCCGAACGGAGAAAGTTGTGATGCAACTGTGGGTGGATCACTCAAATGTTGACGATGCTTTTTCTAAGCCTTTTCTTATCAGCTTTCCGTCCGTACATGCACCATCCAAGGCAAAGGAACTCTTCCTTTAACTGTGACCAACGCGAGTGTGATCTGGTTCGAATATAAGGATAAAGTGAAAGGCCATTACAAATGCAAGTATGCTGCTACTTCATCATCGCCGGGGATGCTTATTCATCACTCTCGGTATATAGATCGCTATGAGGCTGGTCAGTTGAAAGCTTCTGATCGCTCAGGTTACATAAATTTCAGTGGCCCCATTCAAGTCAAAACGCATTCAGCGTATGCAGGATCATGTCAAAACATCTCTCTTACTGCGTAATCATAATCTCTTCCACGCAATAGTGCGGAGACCTAAGGAGTGAAGTGATTTCGGGCTCTCAACGTGTAGAGTTGCGATAAGACCATAAGACCTCCTGTTCAAATGGACTGGAAGAATTGAGTGGATCCGGGATCGTCTCTTTCTAGGCTTGGGATTCAAAGGTCTAGTTCGAGTCATCTACGGGTCATCATGTAATTCGATAGTAAGTTACTTCCTATCACTTCGGAGGCGTATAAGTAGCACCGGGAGATACAGCATTCTGCTGTTCTGCGTTGGTTCAAGCTATACTAATTCCACTATTCTGCTTACATTACTGTTGTTTAACAGTCCTCGCTATATATCCTGTTCCGTTACCGAGTTGGCTATGAAATAAGATGGTCATCAGCTTCCTTTCGCCAAGATCGCGTCATCTGGCACCACTAGATTGAATACTACAAAAGAACGCGGAGTTGTTCCTTTCTCCTCCCACTGCAAGCGAACATGTCGAGTGCCAACTTCCAATCTATACCCACCCTTGACTACTCCCTCGCCACTTCGGCCCCCGAATCAAGGCTCAAATTCATATCCCAACTACGAACAGTCCTCGTCAATGTCGGATTCCTCTATCTCTCCAACACACCCGTAGATAAGGATCTTATTCACCAACTGAAACATGATTATGTCCCTCGTTTGTTTGGTTTACCCCAAGAGGACAAAGACCGAATAAAGATGGCGAATTCACCACATTTTCTGGGGTATTCGAGGATGGGGATGGAGTTGACCAAGGGGGAGGTAGATTGGAGAGAACAATTTGATTTTGGCACGGGGTTCGAAGGGGAGAGACTCTTAAAGAAGGGAGATCCGGCATATTGGAATGTGTATGGACCGTCGCAAGTGTGTATCTCTATTACAATACGGAAGAGTACTGAGCAACCCACAGTACCCGAGCGAAGACCAACTTCCAGGATTTAAATCATTATTTGAAGAATACCTCGCTCAAGTATCGGCACTCGCCTCCGACTTTCTCCGACTCGTTTCCGAGGCACTTGGACTACCTCCTGATACGCTGGACCAATTCTACCAGACCAATGACCGTATGCATCTCAGCAAGATTATCAAGTATCCTATACAGCGGGAATCCCGACAGGGTGTTGGGGCACACTATGATGGGGCTATGCTCACTTTCGTGGGTTTGCGGCAGATTATTGCTTGAAAAATAATTCATGGTTAGGATCATTTATAGCTTCTTCAAGCCTCAGAAGAACATCGTGGATTGCAAGCTCAAAATCTGCGCGGAGAATGGATTGACGTGCCTCCAAAGCCTGATACATTTGTAGTAGGTGTTCAACAGTTGAATTCCAAGTTGTTTCTCTCATACTCTTCATACCCGTAGATTAATTTTGGACGATGTCAGACTCCAAGTTGCTCCAATCTGCTCTCAACTCATGTACATAATCACCAGCACTGGAATTTGTCACCCAGGGCGTCGTTCGAGCAACCTCTCATCGAGTCCTAGCGCCTCCGTTAGACTCTAAGACACCCCGATATTCGATTCCGTTCTTCTACAGTGGAATGGATTTGGAAGTCAGAGTTGACGAAAGCGCACTGAAGAGTAGGCCCTTCTTGCTCTCCTTACTCCATTCGAAATCGCTAAACGAGCTGTTCCCCAGTGCCTCTGGGAATACTCCAGCTTCGGGACGAGAGAGGTGTACTTCCAGAAACCGAATGTGAGTAGTAATTATCGCAGTGTTAACGATAATGACCTACGGCCTCAAATAGCTATCAACTATTCGGAATACGCTCACGATGTTGCGGGGAAAGTATATCTGTTAGGCAGAGCAAAGTCAGTCGATGGAGCTGTTCTTTCTGTGTTGGATCCTAATTCTTGTTCTGCATTGCAGGAGCCATCCGGACGTCGCCGAACGTCATTATCCTGATGTTTTCAAAGAACTTTTCCCGAACGGAATGCCCTTGCATGGTGTAGCATATTGACTTCGCACTCAGAAAAAGTCGCTTGTTCAATTCTTTCAAATGTGTATGTACAGTATGTTCGTTGTTACGAATGTAGAACATAAAGACGTTCCTCATGTTTACCGCGAGGAGGGAGAACCCAAAAGTCCTTCCTAGACTTCCTAAAGTCAAGAAATACAACTAGAATCCATGCATACACGATGCACTTCGCTACAGTTTACTGCGTGTTCTGATACTACGTCCAAAAGAGGGCGAATTTGAGCTAGAATTTTTCAAACCTCTTCTAGGTGTAACATCTTCATCGATAACCCCTGCGACCTCACGCACCCTTTTCCAATTTACTTTCTCGGCCAAACCCTCCTCCTCCAGCGCCTGCCGCAAGAGGTTTGGTCGATCGGGGGGATTTGGGCGACAGAACGCCCAGGCAATACGGGTCGATGTACTGGGACTACCGGGAGGTGATACTTCAAAGTCTGGAGAGGCTAGCGCAGGCGGCGAGAGAGTGTATCCAACTCTAGCGGTGTGGATCAGAATCGCGCTATAGGTGACGAGGCAGGATTGGATAGGCAGACGTAAGGGGAAAAAGGAGAAATAACGGCGGTCGTTCAATCATCGAAGAGCAGAGATAAAGAAGGGACGCACGCTGTTAGACCGTACACTGGTTTGATACCTCCTGCTTCTCTACCCGTGAGGAATTGGTGCATACGGAATTTTGGTCTTTGATTAATTGGTTTGACTGAGTTGGAGTCAGAGTCAGAACTAGATCGTCGATCTGTCCGCCTTGTTCTCGTACACCTGACTTTCGAAGGGTCGACCACGACAGGCGGACCATCCCAATCCCAATCGTGTGAGATATGATAGCGGTAACCCGTACCATCGTCTCCAAGCTCGACGAGTTCCGGCTCCGAGCGGAGTATACTGGCAGGTGGTGTGGAAGATAGAAAGGACGCAAGCGGATGAGAGAAGAGAGCTGTTACTTCTGGTGCATTGAGAATAGGCTGGCAGGAAGGTGAGTGTAGTGGTAGAGAGACGGCAGTGGACTTACTTGAAGGGTATTGTCCAGGATAAGAACAACGACTCTGTTTTAAGCAATAATTAAATTTCAAGTCCCAGAAAAGATGAGTGGGAAAACGCACGGAGTTACCAGTAATTCTTTTGCCACATAAAACGGCTCCAGAAGACAAAGTAGCGGCACTTTACTCTGATCTGGAGGAAGACCTATCTGGGCACAGCAGTCAGCGTATCCTATAGCAAGTTGAAGAAGTCGGTGATCACTTCTTCAAAAGCTTCTCTTCTCTAAATTCTAATGAACAGCCGACCCTCGAGACAAGGTATACGTACGACGTACGGCGGTATCTTCTATTGTCTTGTCCTCTGTATCCATCTTACCACCAGGCAGCGAAGTGTCACCAGCAAACGAACGGAGAGTAGAAGCGCGTCTGAAGAAACGGAACTATCAGAAACGTATACCAAACCATTTGGAGATATGAATACTTACTTGCTCAACAAGACATATAAATCGCCTTTGCGTCCCACAAATAGAGCTACGAGCACAGCTGCGCGCCTTGAGCGAGGAAATGGCAGCCACGGTTGAGGAAAGGCATCTTTCGGAGGTTTATACGCCGCTAGATTTTGTAGACACCTTGACAGGATAGAGACGCTTAAGAAGGGGGGTGAATTGAGCGATTAATTGTTCAAATCACCTTCTTGATTCCTTTGTCAGAGTTCCAAGATTCGCGTTTCTTTGAAGGTCATCAGTTGACAACCTGAGTTTCCTAGTTCGCACATCTGATTGAGAATGATATCCTAGATAATTTCGCGAGCCAAAAGGTAAATTTCGCCGGTTGAGTTTAATTTTACTTTTGGAGGACATGGTAGCATGAGCTTTTGGAGTATAGCAATCGGTGCAAAAACCAGTCTGGTGAGAGTGAGGATTGCTGGAACGGTCATGGTTGGAAGCAAATTTCGGCAAGCTCTAGAAGCCGACAGCCGAGAACGATCACATGACGATAGGCGGCATTTGACCAGATTTGACCAGTACTGGTGCTGGACCAATGCAAACTTGGATCATATACATAGCTCGAGAACACCCCCCCCTCTAATTCACTCAACGACTTCTTCTAAGGCCTGCAATGCCAGCGCTACATTATTTGAACTTCGACGAAATTCTCAATATCATACTGCATGGCCTCATCCGGAACATATGTTTTCCGAATGATTCTACTTCGGTCAAGCTTGTTGCCGCATGCCATTACTAAAAATCGGTACTTGGAATACATTACCCAGGGCGCGAGTAAGCTGTCTGTCGTATTGTCCGACTAAAATATCAATACTCCGACAATGGGCTGCTGGGATTACAGATCACCTTGAATTCAACATATGGCAAGGTATAAAGGCGCAAAGGTAAGTAGAATTCTCTCGAGGACAACATCGATCGCTCATACATTTATTAGACTACTGCAAGGTCCTTACACTCACAATGTCTGTTTCACTACCTCCCGGCTTGTACGAGATACATGTTCCTAGTGATGCAAAGAAAAAACTTCTTGCGCCGCCATCTGCTGGGGAGACAATTAATGTAGGCACGGTTAAAACACCCCTTAGTGTCGTGCGTGCAATCTCTTACTATTGCTCTGATACTTGTAACTTATTCATCATTCAGTGGCAAATATCTGGCGACGGCACAATCACCTCTTTCTCGACTGGAAACCAAACCCAGACAAAGGACAACCCCTCTACTGTAGGAAGTAATGTGGTAACTGACAAGGAAAATGGGATGCAGTGGATTGTCTGCGGAGTAGAGTCGTCAGTGAATTCTTCTACCCGTTGATCATCGCCTCATGATTCCCTCTGCAGAACGGGCAACAACAGTTGGACTGGATCAATCATGACTAATGACATAACTGGGCTTTTCTGGTCAATTGAATCCGGTCGGAAGGTGAGGTCTCTGCTGCTCATCGAACCGATTGCCTATCATCAACGTTCCAAAGATTGTCTTGAGGAATCCTGCCAACGACTCCATCCCTCAATTTCTCTTTGTACCCACTAGCCACAAGTTGTTTGAAAGAGTTAACGAATCGACACCACCGTCAGCCGGAAAAGGAGCTCTGGAGGCAATACTCACTGTGATCATACTCATCTTGTACATGATTTTGGAGAGGTCTAGAGGGTCGAAGGGGAAGCTTCTATGAATGAGTAAAACTAAAATCTTTCTTTGAGTCCCTTACCGCTCGACATTTAAACTTTATCAATCACTTATTCTACATCTCCGCACCTTACCAAAGTAAACAGAAATGCGATCACAAAGATTTTGAGGGGACGATCATATATTATCTCGGGTCAGTCAATGTGTTTAATGTTTAGGTTATTCATTTGTCCACGACCTCCGGAGGTAAATCTTCATCTGTATAGACTAACGAGGAATTATGCGCAGATACTCAAAGCGAAGGAATCACAACATACCGGGCATCTCTAACAACCTCTAATGTCCTCGTTGCTTCAGCTGCCCCGACTTGGGAATCCGTTCCCGCAGAGCCAGGGTTCTTCAACATCTTCATTGGTTCAGGAGGGTCATCGTATGAATTTCGATAAACAAGCGCAGAATGGTAGAGCTCTTTGCCTGTGGGTGCATTGCCGACGGCTGTCAGATGACCAAGTCCTGCCCTGCATATAGATTTACTTCAGGCAGAGGCTGTCGACGCATTCGTGCGACATGATAGTGTTACTTTTCAAAAGTGAAATGTTGGTTATATTGATATTGCGCCTCATTTCGAAGGTCGATGTCATTATACACTATGCCAGCCTTGTCGTTCTTTTTTGTCATCGCCTGAAATTGTGCAAATTCACATGTGGAGACACCCCAGCAAATTTCAATGACAAGATGTGATAATTCCACTACTCATAGCAATATGCTCTCTTGATTATGCCTATAAAAAAGACTGGATTTGTGGCGATAGTGGGACGATGCGCTAGAGCGAGCGACAATATGTTGAAGCTTGTCTTTGTCTCAGTTGCATCGGAGTTTCAGATTAGTATAGTAAGTGGAGCAGAGACTATTATGTTCTCTACATCGATTCTTGATATCTAATATCCTACTGGAGTCGTCAAGCGGAGCCGTTGCTGTAATGCTGTGTATTGGAATGATATAACAGCTGGAAACACTCGAGCAGGATACGGCTGATGAGTTCACGATGATAAACGACGTTTGAACTTCGCAGTTATGATTAGAGTGGCAAACGCAAACTCTCAAAGTATTTTTGGCTACTATGAGGTTGACCTGTACTCTCCTGTACTAAATTCAACGTTAGAGTTGAGGCAAAGGTTTAAGATGATGAATACGCACCTTTGATTGTTTTACCAGCCGCACCAATTTAGCATTCAAGGTTTTATTTACTTGGAAACATTGCGTTGAAATGAATCCAACTTGTTGGAAGAGGACAGGAGAGAAGCGCCAAGAAAGAATCAGCTGACCAAGATAACGGTCGTCCTGATCTTCGGACCAAGCTCCCTTCTCCCCTCTCCCCTGTCAGTCTTTCGGGTTTGACCATAGCTGAAACTCAAGTTCAGCACCGATCTTGGCAATTTCTAGTCAACCAGCAGAGCGAGACAAAATGTCTCCCTACTACCGTCTTCTATCGGAAGCAGTCTTGCATAATTGTTGGTTACTATAGTTGGTCAAGAAGGTGCCGTGGCAACTATCTCAAGTATGCCGATTTCCTGGCCATAGGTATCGAATGACAGTGATCGCCTGCTAGCCTTACTTCGCTCTTCACATTTCATACACTGTCTATACGTCCATCTCGATTCGCCACCAAGGCTGTCCGAAGTGCCATTGCCTGTCATCGTCGTTTCGTTTAATGGCCCGATGATGCTTAGTACGAGACACTTTATCTCTCGATAAATGCCAGTCGACACTGACATAGAGCTGTATCTACTATCAATATAGGTATTATATTAGAACAATCGTTTGCGAATAAAGACTTCAAGCTTTCGACTGCATTGGTCGAGTTGAAACCAACAGATGAAAAACGATATAGAACTTCTGGAAGGTTCTCAAAGGATGGACTGGTTGTCTGTCAAACGACAAGTTGAGTCGTTGAATCTCTCCTGTTCGAGCTGTTTGCCTATTCCATGATTGTAACCATTTCTTGATAATTCATAACTACAGCTTGTTCCAAGTTTTTGCTCGGTGGGTGTTAAAACGCCGCAATCTGATTGTTGATATGTAAATACTTGCATTTATAGGGTTGACTTAGGACAACTTCATGTAGATTTTTCATTCTGACTAGCGTCCAGCACCGGTTGTTTGACCGGTAGAGACTATCCACTTCGGAGCTGTCTCCAAACTTGCCTCGACTTCAATATTTGAATCATAGGTTGTATTCCCAAGATATATGATAGCAGCATCTCTCTCTCAATGATTTTGCCGCTACGCCGTACCTCAGTGGGCAGTTCAATCTGCTTTTTGGAGCGTTGGTGGACAGATTTTACTTTTTGGTGCACATCCAGCCATTAACGTACAATTTGCATAGGAAACGGGCAAATCGACTCTTCAGTTTGTCCCTGTAATCGCAATAATCCCGACTTTCCTTTTTGCAACGAGCCAGAGGACACTACTACCCTCTCTACAACTTCTAGCCATAATCCAACAGTCACCGACACTGTAACTGAGATCGAAACAAGTACCATTGTCAAATCTGCATCTGCAGACTCTACCCACTCCTTGAATACCCTCTCAAGTACTTCGTTAACTCTATCTACAAGGTATCTCAATTGACGAGTACTTCATAACTAAGTATACGGTGCTCATAGATGTATGCTTCTATAGTATGCCCAGCCGAACTTCCACGGGCAGTTTAAGGTAAGATTAAACCATCACATAAATAATCTCTGACTTTATTTTTGAAAGTGGTGGCATAAGCTCAATGGCAACCCAGTCACCGAAACAGTGGGTTTCTCCTACCTACTCACTAACTTTACGCAGTTATTGTGACTCATTGTCATTTTTTTTGCAGGAGTATGCAAACCACTGACATATCAAGGTATGCAGTGCGTCAAGACTGATGGACCCAAGATGCTGACTTACCAATAGCAGTCCAACAAAGCATACCAGTGCAATTGTTGGGGGAGTGATTGGAATCGTGGTTTTCATTACCGCAATTGTCGGTGTATTCTATATCCGACGACGATCTAGAAAACGCAATGGCACTCTTGGGTCATCGCTGGAGAGCCAACCACCACCGCCCTTACCATCTAAGCCAACTCCAGTCAAACTTACACCGGATCCTTACACCTTGAAATACATTGAATCTCAGAGAGATGTTAACGCATCTGAGCGGGAAAGCTCAACAAATCCAGTCAATCCCTTGATGTCTGACAGGAAGATTGATGAGCTGATAAGGAGAATGCGAACTCTGGAAATGCTGCTTGTAGGAAGTCCGGGAGTACCTCCCCCCGCGACTCCATTACCTCCAAACTATACTAATACCAGTAGGATAGTCTGATATTAGCTATAGGAGTCACACAAGGCATTGTTTGAAGGACATGCATAGCACTTTATAGTCAATAGGAGCAGTACATTTGTTGTTGTTGTAAGTATGTTCTTATACAGACAGATATTCATTGAGTGCCAGCATGACAATCACTGACTCTGAAAGAGCAGGGTCTTGTGAGCACCAAATGGCAATCAAAACTTGTAAGCTTGCTCAAGCCACATGAGTGTACATCCTATAGGCATTGTTGGAACTTTATAGAGGTAGACAGATCCTGCACAGTGGAAGAATGTGGTCCTGAAGCTGTCCATTATAGGATGGGGGTTTAAGTTCTCACTGTCTCAATTGAGATCAGTTTCTGGACATTGTTTCATATGTGTTGGCCTACTGGTTGACAGATCCAAGTAAGTATGGGCTACTCAAGTGAAATGCCTTCAAGTAAAGCTTGAAACTAGCCAGTTGTAGCATTTGTTAAGATCTTGCATCTATGTCTACCATTATATCATAATTATTCAAATGTTAAACATGTATTTTTTCTGCTAATTGAAGAGGAGATGAGAGTGCTCTCTGTCAAGTAGTTAATCTCAGTTGATCTTAAAACAATGGAGGGAGTTCATGTTAAGATCATGTATACTGTAAAACCATGCCAGGGCCATTCAGTACTGAAGTGCGGAAGCTATGGTGGGACAGTAGTGAAGTTATTAACAACACTCCCGTTACACTGCTAGTCCCCGGAGAGTAGAGTCACAGGTAGAGGAAATGAGTAGCAGCCAGGCTGAGCCTGGCGGTAATGCCGACAACAAGGAGCAAACCAAAGAACTTAGAAGTTCTAAGGTTGACACAGAGGTGCTGAAGGTATAGGCATTAAGACAGAGGGAGACAGAGGGAGGAATCAAGGGTGATCTGAGTTGGTTTGAGTCAATCTAAGTTGATAATTGAACTGAGGAACTAAAGTAAAGTACAGGAGTATTTATATCAACTACTTGGTGGTTCAGGGTGAAGCGCCAGACTAACTAATAGAGGCTGTACATTTAGTACCGTCAGGGTAAGGAATAAGTGTCATGCCCTGACCTACCTTCATGCCCTAACCTACCTTCCCTACTCTTATCCAACCTCAGAGAAACCCCCTCATCCTCTCTACTTCATCATGGGACCTTCCCCGGACCTCCTCCATAAGCTCCCTGTCACAAAGCGTCAGTGACGGAGTGTGTCATGCCCTGACCAACCTACCCATCACCCTACCCGACCTCGAAGAACCTCCCCCTCATTGTCTAACCCCCCATGGGATTGCTTCACTCGCCCCAGGACCTCCCGGGTCCTCTTCATAAGCTTCCCCACCTCAACCCAGATTTCCATGATACATCATTCCATAGACCCTTCCGCCGCAATAACCCCCATTTAGTCCTAATCTCAATCATTTACCTCGCACATACCAGATTCCCCAATGTTCCCTTGTTCACTTCCCGTACCTATTTAAGTAGTCTCACAACGTTCCCAAGCAGTAGCTTGGTATATTTTGAACACACACCCTTTACATAGGTCCAGTCCCTGTCCCTTTGTACCTGCTAACCTATACGGATTTCTCTTTACTCTCTGTTTCTCTATCTCTGTTTCTCTCTACTCTTGTCTACTGTCTCTACAATCCAATACACACTTTTACTTCACGTCTAAGCAATCCGAGTGAGTCTCCGAGCTCCCTCGAACAATACTAAAGCTCCCCAATGCCTAAAGCCTTGGTGAGCTAACCTCCCCAAAACCTCCTCGAGCTCCCCCATTGCTCCACAAGCTTCGGGACCTCGATCTAGGTAACATCGAAGCTACTTCCTACGTCGAACTACGTATCGCTTCTCCGTTACGACCTCCCACACTCGAGGACGTCCACCCTCGAGCCCAGTCCCTGGGAACCTACCCTCCCGGGCGTATATCTTCTCAGGAGCTTAGACACTCCAGACCCATTTCCAATACGACCTATTCGATCCTACGTTGACGTTCTAGCGAGTACAACTCCTACTACGCAATACTACTCGGTTCCGTACATCTACCTTCCCTACCTACGCCTTAGGGACCTCCTCAAGGGTCACATCTCTCCGTCCTATCCACTACTAGGTCATTCCTGTCCTTGGTCGCGGTTTCTGTAGCTCCCTTCGAGCTCCAGCCTGCTCCTAGCACGCTACAACATAAACTCCTCATACCAAAACCTACCCTAAGACCTATTCT
>MU795434.1:0-22593 GCA_027886305.1 Lentinula aff. lateritia | reverse complement strand
ATCTTGGGACCAGTCTGTCCACGCTCCGCTCAGTTGCTCCGCTTCTACCGTTCACTCAGCTGCTCCGCACCGTCGCCCCGCTTAGTCACTCCGTCACTGACGCTTTGTGACAGTTGCAGTACTAATCTGTAAAAAGCCTCTTTGCTAGCAGTCATTTGGGCCTGGCACTTGCGAGTATAGGAACATTATGTTCTGTTCCTTATGACTGTGAGAAGTTATATCCAGCTGTTGGATATTCTTTGAACTTAGGATCAGTCATTGGTCTTAGGGGCAAATCATGCTGTGTGGTTGTGCCAGCACATAGTTTTAGCCCTCCGTAGGGGTCTGTGTGTTTCGGGTTTAATTTACTTTGATTCAAACCCCCCAATTCTTGATATACCCATATCAATACTACCAAGCACAAATAGTTCTGAATCTACCTTAATCAAAGGAATTGTCAAGTCCATGCCTCGGGACCCATTTCGCTGCTCAGTACTCCGAGATCTACCGTTTATTGTAATCTCTTTCTTATTGTTCTTTCTTGCTGCACATACCCTTTCATTCTAGTCTCTCCTTATTGTCTTTTACTTTACCCTGCAGGTACTACACGTATAGCTCCTAGTAGTTAGTCTGGCGCTCCGCACCATTGCGCTGATCCGTAGATATAAATACTGCCTGTACGCTACTGTAGTTCCTCAGTTTAATTATCGACTTAGACCGACTTAGATTCCTCTCAGCTAGTTGTTCAGAAGTAATAGTGTTGAAAGTTGGAATGAAGATAGATTGTTTGGAAGTTCGATCCATGACAGCCAGGATAGCTGTATAGCCATTCGACATTGGCAGTTGCTCAATGAAGTCCATGGAGATTGAATCCCATGGTCGGACCGGAACTGGCAGAGGTTTCAGCAAGCCATAGGGCCGATGACGGCAAGGCTTGTTGCGACCACAAATAGTACAAGAAGTAACATAATCACGTACGAAGTCTCTAACCTTGGGCCAGGTATACTGACGACGTACAGCTTCCAAAGTGCGGTTCTGGCTGAAATGGCCTGAAAGTGGGTGGTTGTGGAAATAGCGAAGGACTTGAAGGTGAAGGTCGCCGTGATTCGGAACATAAATACGGTCATCAAGGCGTAGTAGCTTATCACTACCTAAGCTCCAACGTTCATTGGAAGGATCTTTGGCAAGTTCCAAACCAACAACAGAGCTGGGGTCAGCCAGAAGGGCGAGGATGATGGCCTGGTGTAAGGCTTCGATATCCATGATGATCGAGGCTCGTAAAGCCGGGCCTTCTAGGAAGGTAGCTCGAAGAGATGCAGTGAGTTGTTCGTTAGTAAAGATAGGACAAAAGTTATGAGGGTTCACTTGGGCGTAGCCGATATCCCCCTCTTTAGGGTAGACATCCCAGCGTCTAGTTATTGAATCGGGTTTCTCGCCGAGTTTCCCCGGTCGGAAGCGAATGACCATATTAAATTGATGTAAAAATTCTGACCATCGGACCTGTCGGCGGGTGAGAACCTTGGTAGTAGAGAAATACTCAAGATTCTTGTGATCGGTGACGACGTCGACCGGATTGCCCGAGCCTTCCAGATAATGACACCAAGCTTTAAAGGCCTCGAAGATGGCCAGTAGCTCTTTGTCGTGAGTATCATAGTTGAGTTCAGCAGTGTGAAGCGTTCTGGAGAGGAAGGCTAGAGGATGAATTTCACTGTCAGCATATTGGATGGAAAGAATCGCCGCAATGGCGTAGTCGGAAGCGTCGGTTTCCACGATAAGTGGGTGATTCAGCTCCCAATGGGCCAGTATCGGTGCAGAAGTAAAAGCAGTTTTGAGATTTTCGAAGGCCTCTTGACAGCTGCTGTCCCAGATCCAAGGTGCACCTTTCCGGGTAAGCTGAGTCATCAGCACAACGATATCACTATAATTATAGATAAAATGACAATAGAAGTTTGCAAAACCCAGGAAGGACTGAATGTCCTTAACCTTCCTCGGAACTGGCCACTCTAGAACTGTCTGAGCTTTCTCCTTGGACATAGTCAATCCATCGGGAGAGAGAATATAACCCAAATACTCAACAGTATCCATATTGAATTCGCACTTCTCGGGATTAGCGTAAAGCCGATGATGGCGAAGTCGCCAAAGAACTTCCTTGACATGTTCTTGGTGTTCTTCTGGCATATCAGAATAGATCAGAATATCGTCTAGATAGACGATGACACAAACATTGAGCATGTCAGGGAAGATGTCATTAACAATCCGCCGGAATGCCGCAGGGGCGTTCGTAAGGATGAACAGCATAACCTTCCATCCGTAGGAGCCATATCGGGTCCGAAAGGTGGTTTTCCATTCATCACCTTCTGCGATTCTGACTAGATGATAAGCGTGAGCAAGATCCAATTTGGTGTATATTTTAGCTCTTTTCGGAGCGTCGAGAAGATCTGAAATGAGTGGAAGTGGGTAACGGTCCTTCTTGGTGATACAATTGAGTCCACGGAAATCGACGCAAAGGTGAAGTTTGCCGTCTTTCTTCGGGACGAAATGGACCGGAGCGCCGTGAGGAGAGGAGATGGGGTGATAGTGCCAGTAGCCAGCTGTTTGTCAATAAAATCTTTAAGGGCGACAAGCTCCTTTTCAGATAAAGGGTAAATACGGCCGAGAGGCGGTGAGGCACCTTCTTCCAAGTCAATCTTCAAATCATAGGGTCTGTGTTCTGGTAGTGCATCTGCAGCGATTGAGTCGAAGACGTCTGCAGACTCGGCGTACTCTTCTGGGATAGAATGATATAGTGGAGGGACAGTAGGAGCGGTGGAGGAGCGGTCGGCGGGGCGGGCCGCGACCTCTGAGTGAATAGCATGAAGAAGAATGGGTTCCATACCAGCGTCCTTGCAAGCCCTATTAAAGACTGCAGCACTGACGAGTGCAATGTCGACCTCAGGGATTTCCAGTTGAGCAGCGAATTGAGAGACCATAGGATAGGAATAGATGGGTTCAAAAGGAAATTTGGATGACAGAGGTTGAGACCTCTTCGGCCGAGAGCGGGAGCAAGAGCAAGAGCGAAGTGAATCCCCAGGAGGGGTTTCCAGAATTGTCGGTATAACCGACGGCGAAGGTTCCGGTATCGGAACAGCAACCTTTGCATCAACTAGGTTGGTGACAGAAGGCACAGACGTCTGTGGAAAATCAAAGTGTGAAGTGTTATGGAATGTAATGTTTTGAGATGCCCAGTCAATCAATGGATTGTAGCGGGATAAGAAACTGTAACCTAATACTGCGTTACAAGATGAATCTAAATGTGTAACATAAAAAGGTAGTAGGAGCAGCTCGCCAGAAGGGAACCAAACAGCGATATTCGCCATATCAGTAATGGGTTTAGAAGATAATGAATGATCAAAAAGACGAAGATTGACAGGAGAGATTTTGGTCGTAGGAATAGAATTTTGAGAAACATAATGAGTATTGATGAAAGAGTCAGTAGAACCAGAATCAACAAGAGCAGAGATGGGTTTGGCCGGCATGGCCGAATCGAATAGCGAGAATTCAGTAGTTAGAGATATTACAAGAGATCATTCAATGGAAGAAAGAGCAGACGCGTTGAGATATAACTCCCCAGGTGAGGTACGAACCTGATCAACGCAGCTCCTGTTTCGTACCGGGGAACAAGAGCTGCGGATTCCATCACCAGTATACAAAGTACTGTACTCAAATTGCTGTTCTTCCTCCATAGCTTCAGGAAGAGTCGACGTAGTAGGAACAGTGGCTGGACCGAAACCGCGATTATGGCGACGTGGTTGACCGATGGCAGAGATAGATTCGGAGAAAGGGGCGAATGATTGGGCTGTGGTGAAGAAAGTATTTTCTTTGGAGTTAGCTCTAGATTGAGCTCGAGTTTTCGGAGGCATAAAAAATGATATGTCAGTACGACGTTAACGGATTGAGTTTAATTATACTGTTAAGATCATGTACACCGTGTAACCGTTGTCTAAGTGCGGAGGGTCGAGTGGGACAGTAGTGAAGTTATTCACAACACTGCCGTTACACTGTTAGTCCCCGGAGAATGAGAACAGAGAAGGTGAGAACCAGGAGCAGCCAAGTCGGAGCAGCGGTAACGCCGACGATGGGAAGCGAACCCAAGGACTTCAAAGTCCTAAGGTCAGAGCGAGAAGTACTTCAAGGCAACGAGCCTGAAGACTTATAGGCAAGAGAGGATGAACTAAGTTGAAGAGGAGATCTGAGTTGATCTAAGATGATAATTAAACTGAGGAACTACAGTATCGTACAGGTAGTATTTATATCTACGGATCGGCGCATCGGTACGGAGCGCCAGACTAACTACTAGGAGCTATATGTGTAGTACCTGCAGGGTAGGGAATAAGACAATAAAGGAGAGTCTAAGTAGAAAGGGAATGTGTAGCGAGAAAGAACAATAAAGATGAGATTACAATAAATGGTAGATCTCAGAATACCGAGCAGCAGAATGGGGCCCCGAGGCATGGACTTGACAGTAAGGAATAAGACAATAAAACTGGACTAAAGCAAAAGGGAATGTGTAGTGAGAAAGAACAATAAAATAAAGATTACAATAAGTCCCAGATCTTTGGAAAGCCGACACCGGCAATGGGCGCTGAGCATGGTCTTGACATAATCCTGGTATTGAACAGGAATGGATTTCTTCAGCTCTTCCCTCTCTCGGTACTTCACAGCCTCTTCGTCCACCTCCTTATCGACCTCCCCTCATTTCATATTAGGATCCTCACTTTCGGGATCCTTTGGTTGTTTAACCTCCCTTGGGGAGCTGCTGTCGTTCGCTCAGAGCATTTCTTTGTTCGAGGATTCCCCTTTTATGGGTGATATATGGAGGAAATACGCTGGGGTTCCCTCCCCAGATTGCTCTCTCTGTCTTCTGAAGTCTTAAGGCTTATACCTTGAGCACCTCTGTCTCGACCTCAGAACCCCTAAGTTCCTTGGTTCACTCCTCATTGTCAGCTTCACTGCTGAGCTCAGCCTAGTTGCTATACATACCTCCATCTCTGACCTTACTCTCCGAATAATCATGTGAAAAAGAGATTGATGGGAACACACCGCTGATGGCGCATCAAAGGGCACATCATGAGACTTCATGACAGTTACTCTCCGGGGACTAGCAGCCTAACAGCAGTGTTGTTAACAACTTCACTACTGTCCCACCCTAACTTCCGCACTCCAGTACCAAACACCCCTTGGCACAGCTTTCCGGTATACACAATCTTGACAGGAGCAGTGTAAACAAACACAGGTTGTTATTTCATTATCCATTTCATTATACATCCAGGCATTTGGAGGGAGAATTCCCAAGCTCTTGGAATTCTGAAAAGACACGAGGTTGTTCTGGGCCCACAAGGGGTTGTTCTGGGCCCACAAAAAGGCCCTGGGGACGGTGGGGTATTTCCTGGTTTCGAGTTGTTCCTTGAAATAGCTGAGTAGATTAATGCAACAAGACTCACCTGAATACTGAATCCTGACACCCAAAGGTAATCCTCAGTCTCCTTTGAAGTGATTTCATAAAGTTTGTTTTTCACAGGAAATTGTGAAGAAATCATCTGATTGTGTTGAATATCTTTGTTTCAAGCTTCAATCACTCTCAAAGGAGTGCATCCACCTACCTGCAGACATCTGAGACACTCAGCCTTGCCTGTGACACTATATAACTTTCCTGTGCATATAGGGTGTCCTCTCTTGATTAGTTTCTCGGTGCACATACACAATCAACTTCTCCTTTGGTTGGGTACTACACCGACTGAGAATTCATTCGGAAATGAGTCTGGATGGCAGAGTAAGTGTTGGTTTTGGTGTAGATTGGCAGTGCAAGTGTTGGTGTAGATTGGCAGTGTAGTGTGAGTCTAGATGTCTTGATAGCAGTGTAAGTGTTGATGTAGATTGCGGAGATATTCAAATTTTCCGTGAAAATCTGCGGTGATACGATTTGATAGCCCTCCTCGAACGTATGTGGCCAGTAGTAGTGGTTTTGGTTTTCAAGTTTTCGAGTCAAACATTGTAGACGTCAAAGCCTCGAGATGTTAAAAAGGTATATCGATTATGATGTTTGGTGTTCTGCAAAGGAAAAACTTTATTTTGAGGTCTACGAATTAAAGATGCGCGAATGCAGCAAATCATGCCTCGCAGCCAAAATCTCCCCCAACGGCCACGTATTCGCCGGCCCTTCACGCAAACCCCCCGCATCCCCGGACCCCGTGCGCAGACACGCGCAACGATCGACCTCGGCGGCGATGACCCCGCGGGCGACGTGCGCGAGGACGCGCTGGGCGGTGTACGGGCCGATCTCGTTGAGGCGCACGGAGGCGGAGAGGAGGGCGCGGGCGTGGAGGAATGTGTGGAGGTAGAGCGAGCGTTCTGAGGTGGGGTGGGGGGTTAGTGTTGGATATCGATGTGTTGGTGCTTGGATGGGTTTACGTACCGAGAGTCAAACCCAACGCAGAGGTGAGGATTCCCCAAGAGATCGGGAGATGTCCCGGGGTGCGTTGTGCGCGCACGAGTGTTTTGTACCTGGAGACTAGAGAAGCCATCGTCGACGTGGATGGATCGGAGAAACCTTTAGAGTACAACGTCAGCAGCGCGACACCCTGCGACTTTGAAGCCCGCTTCGTTACGTGGTTCAACGTCATCACATCGTAGAGCGCGTCCAATTCCTGAATCTTCTGAAGATGCCTTTCCAGATCCCCATCTCCATCCCCTCCAATCACCACCCCCCTCACCACCCGATACGCATCAGCAACAAACGGCAGCGCAGAGCGCGCGTACGCGCCGACACTATCACTCATGAACGCCGTCGTCCTCTCCGTCCCCTTCGAGTTCACCGTGTTTGTTCCATCATCTCCATCTCCATCTCTCGTTTTCGTTTTCGTTCTCGTCCCGCCGAACCCGTGTTTGATGTAGGATTCGAAGCCGGAGGAGGCGACGAAGGCGCCGGTGGGGAGGTTGCTGTCGGAGAGGAGGAGGAGGAGGTATGTTTCGTCGTCGTCCATTGTGAGTCTGAGGGAGAGGGTTTTGACCGGGCCGAGGGTCCGGACGGTGTGTGTGTGTGTCCAGTGTCTGTGGTGGTCCAGAGGGGATGTTCTTCAACCATTGACTGATTCATCTCTCTCCTCATCATCGCCGCTGGTCGGTTTGTTTACATGAATGCATGAATTGTTTCATTCCAGTGAAAACTGGGAGAGAATCTGTACAGCTTTACAGCTTAGCTTAGCTTTCTTTCTCGATTCGGATTCGGATTCTTTCTCGGATTCTTTCTCGGAAACGTGGGGACGAGTTACCATTAAGGGTGTATGCATATGGTCTATGCGCTGTAGCACTGCGCTCCTAAGCTTATGTGTATGTACTCCAAAATCCAACCACATTCGTTCATTCTACTTCTACTTCCACTTACCCCTACCTACCCCTACTCTACCCCTACCCCTGCTCTACCCCTACCTTACTCTACTTCAACCACCGCCACTCCGCGCCCTTGCTCAACATCTTGTTACCCGCGAACAGGTCTTTGTGCACCATGAGCGTGGCGAGTGCTTTGCCTGTGTGGGGGGGGGAGTTAGTTTGGATGTGTGATTGGTGATGGGTGATGGGTGATTGGTGAAGAATGGGGATGGGTGGGGAATGGGGATGAGTGATTGGTGGGGATTGATAGTGGAGGAAGGAGAAAGGAGAAAGGAGAAAGGAGAAAGGAGAAAGGAGAAAGGAGAAAGGAGAAAGGAGAAAGGAGAAAGGAGAAAGGAGAAACGGAAGGAAGGTAAAGGAGGAATGAAACAAGAACGAAAGAAAAAAAAAGACGGCGAAAAAAACGAATGACGCGACGGAGGGAAAAGAAAGAAAGAAAGCAAAAAAGCAAAGAAACAAAAAACAAAAAAAACAAAAAAAACAAAAAAAAAAAAACGAAGCGAAAACCCACCTCTCGGATTAACACACATCGAGCTAATCCCCAGCTCCCCCGCGCGGGATGCCCAGATGGATCTCGGGATCCGCAGGACGGGGAGTGACGACACGCTGTTTGGTGGTGTTTGTGCTGTGGAGGATACTCGGGTTTGGGCTGTGGAGAATCGAAGCTGGGATTTGAGCTGGGGGAGGGCGGCGGACCATGGTCCGAGGGAGGCGACGATGAAACACTACAGAAGGAGGTGAGTGATGTGTAGGTAAAACCACGATTCAATTCAATGTGGTGTATAAAACTTGTGGGACTTGGACTTACTTTCCAATAAAGCCCTTTCGGATCTTGGATACTGGGTTTTTGGAGTAGCACCAGATCCTCGTTCTCGTTCTCGTTCTCGTTCTCGTGCTCGTTATCCCCCTCGCGTTGTCCGGGTTGAGTTTGAGTTTGAGTTTGGGTTGGGGTTGGGGTAAGACCCGGGAGCTGGAGCTGGTCGAGCGGGAAGAGGGATTTGTCGTGCTGGGTTCCTGCGAGCTGTTTGGGGTGTAGGGGTGGTATCAAACCGCATGAAGATGATTAGCATTGGACGTTGAATGTTAGATGTTGAGCGTGGAACGTAGAACGCAGAACGCACCTGTCCAGTGTAACTAAACCCCAACAACACATAGATCTTCTCGTCTGTGAGTTTGCCCATTGTGGATCGGAGGTTGAGGGAGCGGGGGGTGGGGGGAGTGACGTTGAGTGAGCGGGGGGAGAGTGGGGTCGACGCTTCTTCCGGATCAAAGGATGGATGGGGAAGAGTCGTGTTGAGTGCGAGGGAACTCAACGACGACGATGTAGGAGTATGAGTAGGAGCAGTAGTGCTTGGGTTGACGGGAGAAGAGATGGGAGAGGTGGAAGAGATGGGAGGGGTAGGAAGGGGAGACGCCCGTCCCAGGGTGATGAGTGTTGGAGAGGCTAGTAGTAGTAGGGAGAGGAGGAGGTGCGAGAGTGGGAGTATTAGCTTCATCTTTGTTGTCGTTCTTGTTGGTGTTGTTGTCGTTGTTGTTGTTGGTGGTGTTGTTTTCGTTGTCTTCGTCGTCGTTGTCGGTGTTGTGGTTGGTTGTTGTCAAAAGTCCCGGCTCGAGTCAAAGAACCAGCTTTGACTTTCTTTCTTTTTTTTTTTGCGTTTGACTGCACTGCACTGCAGGAAGGAAGGAAGGAGAAAACCTGAAGCAAGGATGGATTTATACATCTTCATACTTTGATTTTGATGCGTTGGAGATTGCAGGAGATGGAGGAATCCGACGGTGAGACGGTTAGACGAGACGGTGCAGAGCCTTGCAGAGCCAGGGGTGGTTTGATGAGATTACAGGCATCCATATCTAATCTAATCTAATCTATCTCGTCTCGTGCTGCATATGTAAGTATATAGACGCCGGTATTCTTTTTTTTCAAAAACGTATCCATTCTCTGACGAGTCAAGCGCCTTCTCAACTTTTCCGGGAGAGAACTCGGTGTATAGTTAGTATACGTGTATACGTGCAAAGTACAAATGCACACGGCGTCGAAGGGTGTGCGGTGGAGACTGTTGGGAGCGAGGGGCAGTAATGCGCGGTGGGCGTCGGAGTCTGCGAGGGAGGGGAGGGAGGGAAGGAAGGTACGGATGCCGAGGGGGTTTTTGCCTCCTCGTACCACGAGCCCTGCACCGAATGCTTCTACATCCTCATCACCAAAGTCGTCCCCAGCAAAGTCAACCTCCTCATACCCCACCTCCCGAATCATCAGCAACCTCGGCTCTCTCATCTCGCACGCGTCGTCTCCGCCCCCGGGGTGGACGTACTCCCCCGACACCGGGGCAGAGTTCCGCCGCCTGGCGGGGGAGATCCCGAGTGTCGTGCGACTCCGGGGGGAGTCGGTGGAGAAGATGGCGTTTCAGCGAAGGGGGGTGGGTGAAGGAGTGGGAGTGGGAGTGGGAGGAGGGGAAGGAGAAGGAGAAGGGGAAGGAGAAGGGGAATTAGTCCTGGAACCAGGCACCTTTGTGGAACTCCGACGCTCGACTACTGCGGTGAATGCGGTGATCCTGGGTGCGTCGTATACGTCGTCGAAGGGGCACGGGCGGGTGTACATGTCGCTGACGTCGACGGGGGAGGTGTGGCCGCACACGAGGGACGATGTGTATTTTTCTGTGCCGGGGGTGGTGGCGCGGGATGTGGTGCGGATGTGTGGGGATGGAGACGCGGACGGGGAGGAAGGGGAGGGAGAGGGAAGGGAGGTCCTGGAAATCGCGACGACGAAAACACAGCTCCAAGCGCGTGTGAGGGTGCTGAAGACCCTGCGGGGGGTGCAACGCAGTGTTGAGGAGGCGATGAACACGCTGCTGAGTCGCCAGGTGGACGTGTACGCGCTCACCCGGGCGGTGGACCCGGAGGCGTGGGGTTCGACGACGCTGGGGGAGGTGGCGAGGGTGTTTGGACCCGGTACGAGGAGGAATACTTTGGAATCAGACGCGGGGGATATCGTTATCCGCCACCCGACGTTTGCGCAGATACTCGCGGCGCATAAATATGTGGTGGCGAACCCGGTGTGGTTTGTGCTGGCGCATGACTATGCGACGAGTAAGAGGATCCGCGTGCGTCCGGCGGGGGATGTCGAGCGGCTGAGGTGGGTGGAGGGCGTGGTGAGGAACGGGGGAGACGACGTGGAGGAGTTTATTGCGCAGTGTCGACGGTGTTCTCCCCCGTTCTTGCTCTCTCCCCCGTCTACGACGACGACGACGACGACGACATGGACGCCCTCCGCGCAGGTGTTCATCCGCCACCTGGTGAAATCGCTGAAACCACAGCACCCGGCGCAGACGGACCCGTATCTCCTGGGAGTGCAGTATATCGTGAAAAAGGTGTACACGGAGGTGGACGATGTGTTTGACGAGGTCGTCCATCGGCTGTTGGTCGACATCGGCGCTATAGCTCCATGGCAGGATCTCACCCAGCTCAGAGCGCTGAGCGACGGGGAGTTGTACCTCCAACCCCCTCCCGTGTATACCACCCGTCACCCCCCATCCCCCTCCACTCCCCTCGGTCCCGACGACTTGTACCCCACAGACCCCGCGGACGCGATCCGCTACGATTTCGGGGACATGCCCGTGTACGTGATCGACGACGCCAACGCGCAGGAGCTCGACGACGGGGTCAGCGTCGAGCCGCACCCCCTCTCCCCGTCCAAGCTCTGGCTCCACATCCACATCGCCGACCCCACCGCGCTGCTGCCCCCCACCCACGCCCTCGCGCGCCACGCGGAGAAGATGACAGAATCGATGTATTTCGTGCAGGGGGCGCACCCCATGCTCCCCCGTGCGTTCACGCATCATCCCGAGGCGGGGTTCTCGTTGGGCTGCACTGGCGCGGAGCAGCGGACGCTCTCGTTCTCGGTCCTCGTGGAGGCGGGCCAGATATTGGAGTACAAGGTCCGCGCGGGGGTGGTGCGCAATTTCGTGGTGGCGAGTTACGCAGAGGTGGATCGGGTGCTGGGCGTTACTCGGGATAAATGGGTCACACCCTTCGCACCGCAGCAGGTGACTCACACACCGCGGAGCGCTCACCTCGAGAGCCACAAATCAAACCTGCAAAAACTATACACCGCTACACAGGAATTCGTCGCCCGGCGCGTCTCCTCCGGAGTCTTCACCCAATCCCGACCCATCGCAAAACTCTCCGGCATCCTCTGGCCCCCCTCCCAACCCCCCATCCCCGGGTTCCCTTTGTCCCCCTCCTCCCCCACCTCCACCACCCCCTCCACCGGCTACCCCTTCTTCTCCACCCCCTTCCTCCCGCAATACCAGACCTCCACACACCACACCCTCGACACCCACTCCCGCGCCCTCGTCGCCGAGTCCATGAAGCTCGCCGCCCGCGCCTGCTCCCTCTTCGCACGCGACCACGCCCTCCCCGTTCTCCGCCGCTTCGCCGCACCCCCGGTGCTGCGCACGCAGCACGGGCTGCAGGAGGTGCTCGCCGCGCGCACGGAGGCGGGGTATCTTCTCTGGGATCACCCGAAATCCGGCTCGGAAAACGGATACCACCTCCTCGGGACACACCTCCTCGCCGAGTCCACCGCGGGGTACACCCTCGATCTCCGCGGCCACTGGGGGCTCGGGGTCCCCCAGGACGAAGGGTACGTCCGCTGCACGAGTCCCTTGAGGCGGTACGCCGACCTCGTCGTGCATTGGCAGGTCAAAAGTGCGTTGGTGGCGCTTGCCGGGATTCGTTCCACCACCCCCACTTCCACCTCCTCCACTTCCACGGGGGGCTCCAAAATCCCACAAACGGCGCTCCCGTTCTCCGCCGCGCGTCTCCTCGCGTTCGCCACGCACAACCAGGCCGCGGAGCGCTTCCGCAAGCGCATCGCGGGGCAGCACGAGGCGTGGTGGAACGTCGCGTGGCTCATGAGGTACCTCGAGGTGGTGCAGCGCCTCGAAGGCGGGGGGAGGTTAGGGTTTACTGCTAGTGCCGTGGTTTCTCGCACTTCCCATACCTCCTTTCCCTCTTCCCACACCTTTCCCTCCCCCTCCCCTCCTTCACCTCTAACATCTCTAACATCTCTAACATCTCTCGCTTCCCTCCTCCCCCACTCCACATCCACCCCAAACCCCTTCCACACCCTCACCGCAACCCTCACCACCCCCCCGGAAACAAACAGAGACTCCAAGAAGCTCCAAACGGCGGTGTACCTCACCGCCCTAGGCATCAAGGCCGTGTTGACCGAGGAGGGCAGAGGGGCGGGTGCAGGTGAACTTTTTGTCTTTTTTTAACCTCTTTTTCTTCGAACTAATCTCTTTTTCTTCCAACTCTTCCAACTCTGCTAACCACCGTTCATCCCAGACTCCCCATACGACATCGCCGCGCTCCGCGTCGGAGACACCGTCCCCGTGAAAGTGAACGCGATGCGGCTGGGGGTGAGGCCGCAGGTGCAGGTCGTGCCGAGGCGGGAGTGAGGGTGGGAGTGATTTTTGGAGTTTGAGAGTAGGGATTTAGGTGGGAGGGTGGGATTAGGAAGGAGGGTGTGATTAGGAGGGAGTGATTTTTGGAGTTTGAGAGTAGGGACCCGGAGGGTGTTATTAGGGACCCGGAGGGTGTTATCAGGGACCCGGAGGGTGTTATCAGGGACCCGGAGGGTGTTATCAGGGACCCGGAGGGTGTTATCAGGGACCCGGAGGGTGTTATCAGGGACCCGGAGGAATCATTTAGGAGGAAGGAAGGAGGGAGGGCGTGATCAGGTTTTTCTGTCGTCGTTTAGGAGATCTTATTTAGAGGGTGTTATTGATATAAGTAGGTAGGTAGGGGTGGTTGGTGGAATGAAAAAAAAGTATGGTATAGTATAGGTATAGGTATAGGTATAGGTATAGTATAGTAGTAAGTAGTAGTAGTAGTCCACCGGCGTTGCATGGTTGCCCATAGTTGCTTGGTTTTCATAGTCGTACATAGATAGTCGCATGGTCTCATAGTTGCATAGTTCTCATAGTCGTATAATTCTACTCCACTCCACTCACTCACTCACTCACTCAACTGTGATCTATATTCCAAGTGGTAGTAGTAGTAGTAGTAGTAGTAGTAGTAGTAGCAGTAGCAGTAGCAGTAGCATAGTAGTAGTAGTAGTAGTAGTAGTAGTGTATACTAGAAGAAAATAAACTCGTACTAGAAAATAAACTCGTACTAGAAAATAACCTCGTACCAGAAAATAACCTCGTACTAGAAAATCAACTCGTACTAGAAAATAAACTCGGAAGAATAAGAACAATCTCTTCTATACCCTCATCACTCTCACTCTGTTTTGTTGGTTTGTGCTACTGTACTACTGTAGACTACACTGTAGTAGCAACACCCGAATTTCGAGGGTAGGACAGTGTTACAGATCTTCAGAGCGGTACCCGATACCACTGCGAATGCCAATGCCAATGCCAATTCCGGGGGGGGGGGGGGGGGGGGGGAGGAGGAGCAGGAGGAGGTGCAGGAGCAGGAGTTTTTGGTATTGTGTTATTGGTATTGGTATTTAGACGAGGTAATTAGTCGTTAGCGTTAGTGGTTGGAAAAATACTAATCCCTGAGTGAATCAAATTCAAATCGTCAAACTTGGGACGCGACACTTACAATCCAAACACTCCTTCCTTCACGGTGGATCCGCTGTTGGTGACCAAGCATCAGCTTCAGCCGCTCCTTCACCGTTCACGGTTCACGCGTCACGGTTCACGGTATCATGTAATCCATTCCGGCCCCTCGACGCCTCGACGCGCTCCGAAGTTACCAGAAATCGAAATTGGTAAGTACTCGAACTCGTATTGGTACTCGGCGAGCTCGGATCCCAAGTTCCACATAATTCTTGCACGGCGGCCGGCGTTCTGTCTGGTGAACTAGGGGGTGGAAATCGAACTCTCGAGTTCGGTACATTCATCGTGTTGGTGATCAGTGCACAGATGCGCTGTTCGACTTATTCCGCCGGGGAAGTAGACTAAGAGAAAAAGTTCGGATGTTGTGGGTGATGGTCAACGGCAAGTAGTAGTAGTTTTTTTTTTTTTTTTTTGAATCCTGTTTATACACCGCTGTGCGGGAGCATATGGTAGTGTATATACTATTCTAATTGTAGGTATTTTGTGTTTTCTTTCGTATCGGTATGTAAGCAGTCAACTTGTATCGGTTCCCGAGGGAAGCCAAGACGGGGATCCGTCAGGAGCACAATGTATCTATAGAAAGTCCATGTACTGTGAGTTTTGTTGTGCGGGGTTTCCCCCTTCTTTTCCCGTGTAATCGTGTCTTAATGAGCTTCTGAGTGAATCGTGAGGAGTCGAGAGAAAGTGGTAGTGTGTTTTGGGGTATTAAGGCTCTCGCATTTGGACAGTCGGTGGGCTGTCGCTGTCACTAGGGTCGTTCTTCATCATCTTCGCAGAGTTCCGGAAGTTCTCCGACGATATGGTGGAATCGTTTTGTGCTGTTGATATAGCGAAATAGTGGCGGAAGTGATTGTTTCGTAGAGAGCAGGGGGCCTAAGGACCAGAGTTGGTTAGGTAGCTTTCGTTGTAGTCGACCTCGGGCTCTTCGATGTGCGGGACAGTCGAATAGGAAATGTGTGACGGTCTCGGTGGCTCTTTTGCAACATGGGCATGTTGGGGAATCTGCTTTTCCGATGCGATGAAGGTGCTTTTGTAGGGGAATGTGCCCTCTGTGTAGTTGTGTGAGCAGACTGAGGAGCTTTCATGGGAGCCACCAAGCTAATTTCCAGTAATTTCGGCTGGCTGTAGTGGCGTCGGCAGGATCGATGCGTTGAAATTGTGCAAATCGTGGTGATTTCCTCCAAAGCTTGTTGTGGTGTTTCTCTAGCTTTCGGCGGAACGTTCGGATAATCGCTGTCTGACTGTAGGGCAGAGGTCGATGTAACTGAGTAGGTAACTTTTCTTTTTGACTGGATCTGCTAGTTGCTGCTTTCTTCGCCTCTTGGTCCGCCCGCTCGTTGCCTTCCACACCTATGTGTCCCGGTATCCATGAAATGGTGACTGGTATGTCGGGGTGACGTGCTCGTAGCGCCACCAGCGTATGGTGGTGTAGTGTGAGGAGCCGGATCTGCTGTTGTCTGTCGCTGCAATGGCTGCTGTGCTGTCTGCCCATATGGAGACGGATTCGACCACTTCTTCCTCTCGTGTCAGGTGTAGTGCTAATACTAGCCCTACGCACTCTCCCTCGTACACCTCATGGTGTTCATCTGACCCTAGCCGGTATCGAATAGCTTTTGCCTCCTGCCCATGTTTGTAAAGTACTGCCGAAGAGCCTATGAATCCTCGAAAGCCAGATCCATCGGTGAAAATTTTTAAGCTTGTACTGTCCTTTTCGTATTCTAACAGGGCTTCGCCCTTGTCTTCCCATATGTTGATGAATAACATTGGGTCCCATGAAGCCTCATAACGAACTGCGCTTCTCTTCTCCATCTTTCTTGGTTGGAGGCCGTATCGTGCCATTAGGTCATGAATTGGTGAAAAGTGATGCGTCCTTCGTCGGTTGAGGGCCCCTTCCTCTATGTGCTTCGATAGCGGGTGATCCTCTGGTAGTGTTAAGAGCCGTGTTGCTGCTCGATGCCGGTGTCGTTCAATTTCGAGAGGTAGTGGAAGTAGAGCCGCATGAATGTTAAGGATGTCTGTGGCAGTGGTGGTCATGGCCCCCGTGATGAGTAATGCTGCTTGTCGTTGGATGGAGGTGAGTTTTCGGATGATACCTCGGGTGTGTGAGGCGTTAGTCCATTTCTTTTCGTTCTTCCTGGAGATGGGGACTAGTACAATGTCGGCTGCATACAACATTCTCGGTAATGCTTTTGCCTTATACAACTGTCTGACAAGTTGCGCTACCATCCCGTCTCTCATCCTTGCCACCCGCCTGAATTGTGCTACCCATTGTTGGCCTTTCTTTACCATAGCTGCGTGCTGCTCGTTCCATCGTAGCTGCCGGTCCATTAGCGTTCCGAGAAACTTGGTGAAGGCTTCTGACTTGATGAGTGTGCCTCGTATCTGTACCCCGGGGCCTGTGACTGGGATTGTCTTTCCTCGTATACTTGGGTGAGGCTTCCGTTGACGGTTGAAGTCCACAAGTTTGAACTTTGGGACGCCGAACTGACAGTTGTGAGAGGCCGCCCACTCCAGAGGTCCATTTTCCTTGTCCATCATTTGTCCTATTTCTGCGTGTAGTTGATCTATGTCTGTTGCCCATTTCATGCCCGCAACGTCATCCATAAATCCAAATCCTTCTTCTCTGTCGAGGTTTTTGAAAGTTCGTAGTAGTCCTGCAGCATACAGGATGTATCCGACTGCTGCAAAGGGGTCTCCCTGGTCTTTGCCACCTGGAACGTCAAACGGCTGTGAGATGTAATCATCGTAGGACAATCGAGTCGTTCGTCTCTGGTATCTCCGCTGTATCCAGTCTAGAATTGCCTCTGGGACGCCTGCCATCTTTAGCTCATGTTGTAACATGTTGAGGTCTACGCTCGGGAATGCTCCTTTCACGTCCATGTACAAAACTGCCACCAAATACCCTTTCCTCCAGAGCTCTTTGATGTGATCCACCATAAGGTGGATAGAGTCTGTGGTGCTGCGCCCTGGTCTAGCGCCGAACTGGAGTGCTGGTAGCAGTCCCAGCAGCTCCGCTTGCTTGGTGACTTCCTCTGCTACACACCCATTCATGAGCCGTCCATGTCTGTTCAAAAGGGTGATGGGACGCCATGCGTTTGGGTCTCGATAGTCAGAGCGTCCGGGTTTTTTGAGTATGATAGTTTCGGTGCTCGACCAGTCAGCTGGGTAGATTCTGAGGGTGAATGTAGCTCGGTAGATGGGTCCCAGGTACGGTACAATGAGCTCTGAGGTGGCCTTGAAGAGATCATTAGGCATAGTCCCTGGCTTCATTGCTTTTCCGTTTTTCATGCGCCTTATTGTGGCTATGATCTGTCGGTTGGTTGGCGGTGCGAAGTTCCAGGACTGTTCTGGGTAGTCCGCATTCTCTGGGACATTGGGTGATTGGGGAGGGGGAGGGAAGAAGGCATTTCTAAAGACATATTTCTTTCCCACATTATCCTCGACTATGCGTTCGGTATTCCCTGGCTGGTTGACCTTTAGTCCTGGGACTCGTGCTCTACCCCCGTCTGAGTACCCATTCTCCATGAGGCGCCCGACTTCCCATACCGAGCTCGTGTCTGCATACTCGAGATATTCTACCCACTTGTCCACCTTGGCCTTCTTTATCTCCATGTCGTATGCCTGTCTCATGCACCGGAACTCCTCATGAATTGGGTGTTCCGGGTTGAAACGTTTCTTGTGCGATTTTGATGACAATGTTCCCGTTTTCTTCTTCATTTCTGTTAGGGTCGAGTTCCACCAGCGGCGTTGGTGTGGACTAGGCTTTGCCTTTGGGACTACCTCTTCAATGACCTGTTGTATGGCTGCGTCAAAATTCCCTAGTGCGGTCCAAAACATTTCTTCTGTCTCGATTTCCCTCGGTGGCTCTAGTTCCCCCAAAATCTCTTCTAGTCTACCCGCAAACTCCTCCCAGTCTACTTTTGCCCAATTCCAGCGTTCTCGTTCGTCAACTGTTGGTATCTGTATGTCAAAGATTGTGTGTATAGGGAGGTGGTCAGTGAGTATGGGTCGTTTCGAGGGAACTGTATCGCAGACAATGACATGGTCGAGAATTGCGTCGGTGCAGAAAACGTTGTCGACCCTGGTGTAGTTGCCAGTGTTGTGAGCCTGTAGGGTGGGTATGGAGCCTGGTAGTGCCATGTATAAGCCAAATTGCGCTGTGAGTGAAATCAGAGTTTGAGCAGCATCGAGATTCCGCGCTGTAAAGAGATGATGATTCCATGGTTCGTCCCAGAGAGGGTGATGTCGGTTGAAATCACCCAGCCAGATGTAGTGTTGTGGGCCACTGGCAGATGGTCTGGCTGCTGTGGATCACATCCAGTCGTTCAGGGTTTGGAGAGTGTGATCGTGCTCGCAGTCGTTATAGATGTTGAAGATTCGTATTGTTCCAATTCTGGTGGTGATTTGGATTGCGGTGATGTCGGGGCTGTCTATGTCAATTTGTGTCCAGTTACCTGTAGGGATGCGCGCATTGATCATTATGACGGATCGGGACTTGGGCCTGTCTGAATTTCCGAAGTGTTCGATGTGGCCTGTTGGGTATACAACCCGTAGGTGAGGGAGTGCTCGCGTGCGTCCTTTTGAGTTGATGTAAGGTTCTTGGAAGGCGTATATATCTGCGTTGGTGGTGGGTCCTCGTAAGAAGTCATGCATTGAATTATCCGATTTGTTGGTATTGAGCTGTAGAATTGTTAGTTGTTTCTGAGGGATGTTAGTGGTTGTGGGATTAATCATTGAGATGCGCCTGTTGCCATCTGACTGCTTTGCGTAGTAGGTTCTCCTCCTCCTCTTGGTTGTGGTTGGCTGGGGGGCGGACGAGAATGAGAAAAGTTGAAGCGTTCTAGAGTTGCCTGTGGCGGGCCAGCTGGGGTCGGTTGTGCTCGCGACCTGGAGCTTCTGCCGCAGATTGGCTGCGATTTCTGAATACCCCCACCTTGACCCGGTGCTCCCCCTGCTAGCCTTCCCTGCCCCATTCCACGTCTGACTGTGGTCCAGGTGTCATGCTTCTCCTGCACTTCCTGCCTCCAAGTCTGGTCGAAATCCTCCTTGAGAGGATCATCATCTCGTATCCAGGTTTCTGGGTCTCGGGTGACAAAAAGCTCATACCCTCTTTCCGGTTCCCACTGCACTTTGTCTGAAGGAAGAGTGGACATTCGCGACTGGCTGCACCATGACCCATTACCTTGCAGTTAGCGCATTGCATTTGCTCGCTTGTTGCGGTGCAGATGCTCATTCTGTGTCGTCCGGCGCATCGCGCACAAGAATCGTGCTCTGCTTTGCACTGCTCGGCTATGTGCCCAAAGACATTACACTTTGCACATCGTCGCGGGTCCGGTTTATTCTTTCGTACCCGTAGTGCCTTACCCCCCACAATGACTTGGTTGAGGATGAGCTTGTTGGCTGTAGCTCTGTCGTTCATTGATAGAATTGCATGCGCATATTTCTGGTCGGGTCGCCTCTTCTCTATAGGTTTGATCCATCGTATCTGTGCTATGGATCCGTTAGGCAGGTCGTTAGTATCTTCTATCTGTGAACGTTCAAATAGGCTCTTGATTAGCGTCTCCACTGGCAGCGACTCGACTACCAACTCATGGTAGTTGGGTTTCAGGAAAGCCTTTGATCCCCAGGCATCGCAGAAGCGTGTCATACGTTCTCCCGTTTTCATTGCTTCTGCCTCTGCTGCTGATCTCATAAGAAGGAAAGCACCGTTACCTCGAAGTTTCGTTGCCGCTATTACCTTCATTTCCGTCCCTTTGTCCTCATCCTGCAGCATTTTCTCCATTGCAAGATTTGCCTTCACCACGATCTCCTTTTCAGTCAATTTCCAGTCGGATTCCGCTTCCGATCTGATTATTATGCGCCGGTCCTTCAGTTCTGCATCACGTATTGCTGGGTTGTGACGAGGCTGTTGGATGTGCTGAGCGACTGATTTCGCTTGGGCTGCGTTAGCGTACGAGAGCTGGGCATTGCTCGTTGCCTCCACTTCTCCAGCCTCCAATTCCATCAGCCCTGCCCATGACATAGCTCCCCTAGCCTCGGCATCCTTCACTAGTCCCTCGACTTTGTCCTTGAGCTTTGTGGACGCGTTTGACGCGTCTTCAACTTCCTTTCTCATGGCTTTGACCCTGCCCTCGAGTCTGCACGTCTCGTCATCAAATTTCTCCTCGATTTTCTCCATTATCTCATCTCTGAACTTCTGCATCCTGTCTTTAAAGGAGCACTCCTGAAGTATCTTCCCAATGAGTCCTATTTTCTCCCAAATGTCGGCTTTTGGCTTTCCGTCCTTGGCGCTGGCTGCTAGTTGTATCAATTTGTTGGGTAGAGCAATCGTGTAATCCTCTCCGGAGAGCATGAGACTCATGGATACTGCCTTGGCAATCAGGCTTCGGTGTCCGTTGTCGCCGTTGGTCCTGGTGCTCGCTGGACTCGCTGGCACAACTTGAGAAGGTTGGGCTGGTGGAAATTTCAGTCTCGACTGTCCCGGTGGAGGTTCTTTCGATGCATTTAGGTTGTTTCGCGACATGCTGGTTGTAACGTGTTATGATTATTAGAGATAAGAAGATGATGTACTCTAGTTCTGAGATACTACGCCTTCCGATGCCTTCAGCTTCCTCCCAAAAAATGTGGGAAGATTCGAAGGTGGTGGCGGTTCTAGATCAAGAGCGGTCCCCGCTCTGCCACTTGCCCCGTTGCTCCGCTTAGTCACTCCGTCTCTGACGCTTTGTGACATTAGGTCAAGATCCATTACTGCACCGATAGCCTACCGATAAGGTTGTCCTTGCAGGACCCGCAGACACCACGTCCTCCCCAGCCCTGCCCGACCCTGAAACTCCTGCCACCAGAGTAGACTGTTCCACGCTCCTACACGCACTTGACCCCAGAGACCAAAACCACATCCACAACACCGACGATAGCTGGTACAACTGGGACTCTCAACCCTGCCCCAACGCTCCTCACAACTCAGTCCAAGAACCAGTTACTCACAACAATACAACCTTCTTGCCAGTTCCCCAGCCCCGATTGCCCACTCCTACTATGTCGGCTCCTGTCCCGCCTGCCCAGACTACCTCTGCAGACGAACTCATGACTCAGCTCATTAGACAAGTAGCCAACCTTGCTACAGCCATGGAGGAACGCTCATCCTCCAAATCCAGCATGAACAAACCCGAGGTATTCAAGGGTAAAGACAGTAATGAAGCACATTGCTTCAAAGCTCAATTCCAGAACTGGGCGTCAGAACAACCTGATCTCGCCAACAGCCAGGTAAAGCTTATTAAGTCTGCCTTGGGCTTCTTCACAGAAGGCGCTGGAGACTGGGCAACTCCCCACCTGCTACATTTTAGTGCAGAGAATCCCCCTTTTGAAGGCAGTTGGGAGAAGTTCCTTCAAGAATTTGGTCAACGATTTGAATCGATAGACCCGGGTATGGAAGCTCGTAACATGATCCAATCCCTGAAGCAGGGTAAAGGGCAGACGGTAGCAGAATTTGCTCAGAAATTCCAGGACATCGGGAGTCGGACTGAGATGTCTGACATTGACTTAAAGGAACACTTCTACTATGCCCTACTTCCGGAAATACGACAGAACCTGATTACGGTAAACATTGGTCAAGGAGCTGCTCGAACCCTCAAGGAGGCCATCACGCGGGCTGTATCAGTGGACATCTATCTGCATGACCCCACCCTGACTGGTCGAAACACCGGACCTACCCGCTCCTATGTGGCCCCTGCCGACCCCCATGCCATGGATATCAATGCCACCCACACCAGTAATGGAAATACAAGGGAGGCTTTCGTGGCCCGCATGCGGGGACGATGCTTCGGCTGCGGTACCCAAGGTCACGTTAAGCAAAACTGCCCACACAAAGAAACTACTTGCCGTTACTGTGGACGCCGAGGACATCTGGAAGCTGTCTGCCAGGACAAGTTCATGGGACTTGGACGGGATCGAGGCCGACGCCAGCAACCCCGTCGTCAGCAGATATCAGCTACGGGGTCCGCGCCATTCTCCTTGTTCCCAGATGAATCTGTCCAGATTGCTGCCTCGACCGCACCATCTGTTCCCGCTGCTGTGCCTACTACTCTGAACCCCCCTGTTCAGGACTTCTCCAACCAAATTGGCCAAATCAGAGAGCTACTAGATCGTGCCAATGCCATGTCTCCTCCGTCCTC
This sequence comes from Lentinula aff. lateritia, assembly GCA_027886305.1. Classification (NCBI taxonomy): domain Eukaryota; kingdom Fungi; phylum Basidiomycota; class Agaricomycetes; order Agaricales; family Omphalotaceae; genus Lentinula; species Lentinula aff. lateritia. Next base: position 389 of record MU795434.1, on the reverse strand, counting down.
TGGGTTTCAGCAGGGTTTTTAAAGAGGGTACCCGTTTCGGCTGCACCGAGAGTACCCCATAATCAGTTTACTATGTTCGCTACCTCTTCGTATGACTTGCTCCCATCATGTACAATATTGTCGATCCGGGAATTAAACTCCGCTTCCCCACATTTCCGAATTCATGCGAAACTAAGAGGAAGGAATCATAGTATAACAACTGCAGCAATGGTAGACTGTGGAGCTACCGCCCTGTTTCTAAACCAAGACTTTGCTACCCGGAACCGTGTAAGATGTGCACCGCTTCATAAACCAATTGACATTTTTAATATCGACGGAACACCTAACCGAGCTGGACGGATCACCCATTTTGCGCGTCTAGCACTCACAGTGGATAATCAGGAGCGATG